>JAUELO010000100.1:9583218-9597567 GCA_032357855.1 Amphibolips quercusostensackenii
TCTACTAAGAACATGTCCAAGTGTCTCTAGCTCTTGCTTGCACGCTCGGCAGTTAGTATCGCCTACAGGTACATTTATTATGCACTCGCGGTAAACTAAGGTGTCTTTAACACCGTCCTAACAGATAAAAAAAATCCTTCAGTCTCCGAACTCGATCAAGCAAACTTGAAATGCATGCTGAACAGACCCATCAATAGCTGTTTTTCACGTATGATGACGTAGAATTTACCATAAAGAGTCTTATTAGCACGCTCTTTTAGCAGAAGCAAATGTCTTGCCTTCTGCACACGACTTCTAAACACCAGAGGTTTAAGTGTTCCAGGCTACGTGTAGTGTCGCTGGAATGAAATGAGAGACTCATGTCCTCTAAGGCTCATCTACGGCACGGTATAGAAACGCCGCAGCATTAACAACTTTAAGTTGATGTACGATTCACATAAGAGAATCTTTGCTTTTTAAAACTGAGCAAGGTGTAGCCAGAACCGTTCTTTGATAAAGACAATTCTAGCTTAATAAACCTCTAGCCCCTTTATTTCAAAGTAGGTATATTCGAGGTCGCCTAGATTCTATTTTTTCTAGATAATTTTAAAGCCCGATTTTTGTAGAAATTCGGTAAAACCTTTTATAAAGGGCCGTTTTTAACACCGCACATCTTGTGTTCTCGCTTGCAATATTCTAATATATGCATATGTTTCTCCATGACCAAGATGTTAAATGATGTTTCCGCCTATGAGTTGAACATTCTGATCATCACGCGATGATGTATTTTTTAGTATTTCTTTGTGTAGGTGGAGGCAGGCATACTTGTCGAATCTAAAACTCATGACAATCGCCTAGAGTACCTATTTACTGCCGCCACAAGAATGTTAAGGTCCTTTTCTGAAAAAGCATACAGTTTAAGGTCGTCCATATATAAAAGGTGATTGAACTTATTTTCTCTTCTGTTTAGCTGGTCACATAGGTATCCAGAGATATTGCATCGGAGCACAATAGATAGAGGCAAGTGGGAGATGCAGAAAAGTATCGGACTAAAAGAGTCTTCTTGGAAGGCCCCGTATTATTTTTTTAAACTTGTTTTTGGGTTTTACTTGGTTTTCCATCATTAGCGATGGACCAAGTCAAAGTGCCGAATGGGGAAAATTGAAATTAATATCTCAGGCTTCAGGTGGTTACAGTCCAATATGTCGAAAGCATTTTTATTAATTTATTGTTTTTGATCGTCTGCAAGGGTCTTTCCCGATATATATTATTAGTCACGAAGGCATTTTTGCGATGCAATCAAGTGATCTGATAAAAGCAGTGTGCCTGATTTGATATCTTGGGCTCAGGATAGATTCTCAGATTAATATAGAAATAATCGTTAATTCAATTTTTAAAAAATGATACATCAAAGAAAGCGTCTAGTTGTTTAGGTTGAATATACAGTGTTATAGTTTTTAAGGCTTAAATAAGAATAATTACTTTAAATGAATTTCTAGTTGCAAGCGCACGAAGATCACTTTTAGTTATTAATACCTGAAATTACACATTCGTAATTTAATAATGCTAGAATTAAATAATATTTTCTACCAGTGCGTCACAAATAACATAAATTGTAAATTCAGTTTTAAAGCTTTAAGTGCTTGTATTTTTTTATTAAAGTAATAATAATAAAATATCAGTATCTCAGCAGGGCAAACTTGGCGCTTATATTCTATGCGATAACGACTACATTATATGTTACAAATATAATTTCTGATCTCTTATCTTTTATAATTCTTGATTTTACATTCACCAGTTGTTCCTCTAATAAGAAAAAATGAAGATTGATTATACTCTTGTCTTATATTTGGCGAGTATCCTGAATTCTATTGGTGAATATCATGATATAATATACTTATAATTTTAAGTATACATCTTCAACTATACAAAAATCAGAATTTTTGAGATTCAATATTAATTCTATCAAAATTGATATTTTCTTATAAGTCTCATTTAAGTTTGTTTAAAATATGTACGAATTTTCAGAACTTTGCGTTTTTAACAGTTGGAATCCAAAAAGTGTCCCTATTATTATGTAATTT
Source organism: Amphibolips quercusostensackenii (assembly GCA_032357855.1). Classification (NCBI taxonomy): domain Eukaryota; kingdom Metazoa; phylum Arthropoda; class Insecta; order Hymenoptera; family Cynipidae; genus Amphibolips; species Amphibolips quercusostensackenii. The sequence goes on from JAUELO010000100.1 coordinate 9,585,282, forward strand.
GTACGGATTTTGAAACTAAAAAGTAGTCTGGGTTATAACAGAAGCGAAATCAAAAATAAAAATAGCTTATAAAGTTTTCTGAAAAATTACTTAATGAAACCACGCTCTCCTGCATAATCCCATTCAAAAGTTACATATCAACACTTAAAAATTACTTGAGCAATTACAATACAGTGAATCGATCGTGTTGATTGATTATCTGAATTAATTAGTTTATTTCACTCACATTAGTTGCGAATTTTTATGAAATTTTGTCAAAAAAAAAGTTTTAATAAATTATAATTGCTTAAACATTTATGAGTACTTAGTCTACCGACTTCATTTTTTGCATAAAGATGTATTTCACATGTCTAATATGAGCAAAATAACTGGGAATCCTAAGGAAAAAAAATCATTACAGCGTTGCTATGCAAAAACATGAAAACTTAGCTCATTTTCTTCAAAATAAACCTCTTAGCACACTTAAGCAAAAATTGATAGGTCTACCGCAGTATTTTTGTGAAATAAATAAATTCTAAGAAATGAAAAGAAAGCATGAATAATGTGGGAGAAATAAGCTTCTAATAATTTTAATTCACTATCTTATGAAGTACAAAAATTTATTAAAATTATTTTTTGCACAATGTGAGAAAGTAAACTTCAAGTTGACAATGTAAAATAGCAAATATAACTCAGTTTTTAAGTGATATACGATTGTGTACTCAAAGAAAAAATCAATCCTCTGCTTCTTGTTGCAGAGTTATGTTTCCAGTTTGACTGTTTACCTAATGGAGAGCCTATTCCTTATATTTCTTGTTACAACACTTCTTATTATTCTGACAGACGTCATTCTTCGGACAGGTCTATTTCTCCTGGCAGACTGTATTCTTCTGTCAGGTCGCCTTCTTCTGCCAAACAATTTCTTCGTGACACGTCAACTTCTCCCCCTTCTTCCGAGCCTCCTCTTCGTGTCAGATCCAGGTCTCCTCGTGTCAGGTCCAGGTCTCCTCGTGCCAGGCTTCGTTCTTCTCTTGTATGTGGATATTCACCTGAAGAACTTAAATTTATTCGACTAATTCCTATCCAGAATCCGAAAAGGCAATTCGAAATTCGCAAATACACTTTTCCTAGCGATAAACCACTTCAAATAAAACTAGCTAATGGTAACGTTGCACCCATGCCAACTGAAGAACGCAATGTTTTAACAACATCCACCGGTGACATCCTTGCAATATTGGAAACTAATAACACAGTACTTCGTGGAATATATACAAGCAATACTGCCACTGCAAAACGAGTGAAAATAAACATGCATAGCAGCGCGATTTTCATAATAAACCGAGATGAAATCAAGGAAACTCCCTTAAGCATGGGAAATCCAATATCAAGGAATTTCAAATTTGTACATTTAAGCCACGTGTAAACCTCAATTTTCCACATCATTAATTAAATTTGAAGAAATAAAATACTATATAAAGCATCCAGTTGTCCAGCTTCTGCCACGAATGGCCTTGGCGTAATGGACAGAACCTCTCTCTCTCTTGTCCAGCTCCGTCAATCAGGTTTGCAAGATTTTCATTATTCGACCTAAAAATCTGGATGACTAGCTACTGTAAACATTAAAACGTACTATTGTTTGTGATCCAAAATCGAATCAAAATCTTACGAGTAACAGGTAGTTACAATCAAAGGTTAATATATTATCGTTCTCAAGGCTAAATATTTAGCCCATTTCCCAGTCTCTCTTTTTTGTAAACAGATGGAAAAAGTTACTTTTTGTTTTCTTATATGACAGTATTTTAAAAGAAAAATTATTGTAAGCTTATAATGATGTGCCTATAGTAACTTTTCTGTAGGGTCAATCATACCATTTTAGATAGGAAAACAAATTTTAATGTTAAATGGCGTAATTTTAAAAGGGATCGTTCATATATTACGTGAGGTGTTTTTCTTTTATTTATATCGTTGTGTCCTTTTTAGGTTCAAGGCAATTTTACTATCCTCTTTATTTAAACAAAACAAAAACGTCTTACGTAATATATGGACGACCCCAAAGAACGAAGCAACATTTTTTTATCTGAATAAAGTCAGTATATTTGGTTGGCTATTCCTTCAAAAAGAAACATCACGAAATAAATTTTTTATATATAATGAAATGATTTCAAAAGATGTTTAGAAGTTTTAGAAATTGTTAGATTTTTTAGAATTTCAAAAGGAAGAAGATTTTTTAGAGTTTTGGAAGGTTTCAAGAAATTAAAATTTTTTTAAAGCATTTCCAGAAAAATTTCAAGTGGTTGTCAATTTTCCAGAGACGTCATGAAAAAATCTGAAAGATTTTAAAGCTCTTTTAGAGAAAATTCAAGTCAGTTTAAAAGGTATTTAGAAATTCGAAGAAGCTCTAAGCAAACTTAAAATATTTAAGAACTATGAAAGTTTTTCCCAAATCTATATTAAATTTTTTAATTGTTTTCAAACATATGCTAGTCTTAAATATCTGTTAAACTGAACAAGTTTTTCTAAATTTTGGTAAAATTCTGTAAAATAAAAACAGTTTTAAAAATTTTCTAGAGACTATTTCGACAAATATAAAATCTTCTGAAAAAATTTTTTAAAAAACCTAAGGAAATATATTTATATAACTTTAAAACAAATAAACAATTATATTTTTGAGATGACTAGCGGTTTGACAATAATATTTTGTACTAATGTTATTTTTATTTCAAATTAGAATTAGGTTGAATTTTTTTATCTTTCTTATCTGAAAAATATATTTTTATTGAAAATTTAACTGCTATTGAACTTAAATTAAAAAATGTTTTGGTGAAAGCATCAATTATGTTTTACATTGGCCATTGAGAACTATTCTTTGTTGGTTGAAAATTGACATCTTTATTGTAAGTTTGATTTGACATATGTACGTATATAATATTTTCAAAAATGTTTTTGAATTTTTTCATGAATCGTAGTAAAAAATATATTATTATAAACTAAAAACAAATACTCTGAACAATTAATAGTTAGCCTATATTTGTATTATATAATGATTATTATTTTTATTCTATAATTAAAAAAATGTAGTCCGGAAATTCCTACGAAATATGTGAAAATTAATTAAAATATTATAAGATCTTTGGGAATTGTTTGTAATTTATAGGCAACCCTCGAAATATTAAAAATAAATAAATCTGCTGTGCTCATAGACGTTTAAAAAAAATTTAACAACATTAGTCGAAAATCGAGTGATTAACCTAGATTAAGTTAATTATAATAAAAGATAATATACTAACAATAATTCTGGAATTTTATATATGAACGATCTTCAAATAATAGATTTCATTTCTGATTTTTGAAATGCAGGTAAATTCTACTTGTAATTAATATAATAATTGTTGTCAGTTTCCGCCAATATATATATATATATATATATATATATACTATGATGTACTTTCTGACATAAAAAAGCTGTTCAGACTTTATCACAGCTTTTTATTTTCATTTTCGTTTAAATTATTCTCTTACTTATGTTTAATTATTATAAAGATTAAGGAATAATTCGGGTACGATTAAAAAGTCCAAACGTTTCGAATTTAACTATTTTGTTGACAATTGCGTTATTTGGTTGCAGGATTGGTAATGAATACTATTAGCATTTTTTTTAATGAAGGCATAACTGTTTACCTAAATTTATTGAAAGATGCACTTTTTTATTTAAGTAATGCTTAAAACATTTTTATGCAATTATCAATTTTCAAAAATATGCAATCGTTTAGAATATTACTTTTTCCATTTGTGGAATACCATAATCTGACAAAATTTGTTCAGAATCTACCACAAATAAGATCTATATTTTCTTATCTGTAACCTTTTGTGAGAGATCCGGCAGCAAACTTAAACCTTTGGACTCCCCCAGAATTTGAGAAGAACTTTTTTTTGCTTCGCCCTAATGTGTATGTAAATATTATTATGAAAAATTAGTCTTTAACCAATTCTTACAACAGATCATCATTGCCTTAAGGCTTAAGCTGAAGTAATGATCACTAAAGACAAAAAAGCTTCAAATCTTGCACTGAGATAAAATCAATGCGGGTTGTCTGCCGTTATAGCCTGTTAAAGAACCGGCGATTTCTAAATTAGAACCAGTCACGGAATGCAGGTACGCGTACTGTAACTGCGAAACAGGTGTACGTCTTCAGATCGCTATAAGCCTCTGATAATCCTATGAGGCATAGGGTATAAGGAACATAAGATATATAAGCGTACGATATGAGACCAGTTCTTCTTATACCTCAATATTTCAAAGTCACTCACTACCTGACCCAACTTTAAAGATTGCTTAGTATAGAGGTGTGAAACCTGATCAGCAAGTCAATTAAAACAACTCATTACAAGCATCATCGGATATAAACGAAAAATAGCTTAATTGAATACCTCTATTGCATAAATTCATAAGAGGGTCTGGGAATTAGTTTACTAGACTTGACTTGATTATATTAAGTAATTATCAATAATGACTGTAATAATGTGTACTATTCATGTTTAATCGTGTACGTTGAATAGGTGTATAAACACGATCAGATTCTTTGGATCTGGAAAAAAATAGTATTTTATTAGATGATTATACTAATTTATTTGACATAATTGTCATAGGCGAATTATCTTAAGATATAAAGGGTAGATAAACTAAGAATCAAATTAAATTGTTGTACACAACTGCTTTGCTTTTTAATTTGTAATCTCTATATTTTTAAATTATTGCGTCAAAATTTTAATCAGTACTTATTTATATACTTTATGTAGTTAACGTATATTAATATTGTACAACTCTTTGTTCAATTTTATTGATACCTAAAATTTATGTTTTCAAATCAATAAAGTTTTTATTTATAAAAATAGATTCAATGATTTTTTTTCTTGTGTAAAGAGCTACAATTCTAATGTTTTTAAATTCTAAATCAAAATAATGGTCAAATTTATAAGTGTGTTATGCCTAGCTTGTATCTTGACTGCTGACTTATCAATCTCTTTTATGTTCATTAATTTTTGTTTTTGAGCTTCTGCAGTTATTTGTTTTTGTTTTTTGTTACGATATGTACATTTTAAAAGGTGTACATTCTTTAAGGAACTATTGCATATTTTATAGATTCTCTCTTTAATAATGCTATTGATCAAAGAAATAAGGTCACTTTAATCTAATCTCTGTTTTCTTTTTTGAATTTCATCACCTGATATTACACATCTCTCGATTGGACCCTTTATTAGACTAACTTTTTGACAAAATAAACTAATTGAATTATGTTGTTCTCTTCAAAAAAGGTTCATTCTACGTCTAGAATTGAACAAACATTTAAAAAAAAACATGTTTGCATCTTCACTAATCTGCACCTTACAATATTTTATTGATTCTCAAAAAGCTATCATTCTTGGGTAATATAGACTTGCTCTATTCATTGGTGCAGGAAAATTAATAATTTTCAATGTTTATATACAAGATTGTAGATAGACATAATATTTATGTGCAAAGTACGAGTGAGAAAACTTTAGTAAGACCTATCTACTCAGATAGGTTTTCAAGCAGGCTTTTCGTCACCAAGGAAGGCCGCTTTCAGTTTAAAGAAACACTCTATCTACATTTTACATAATGCAATTTTTAATTAACATAATTAATAATTAATTTTTTCAATTTTATAATTTATTTAGTATTCAACATTGTGTATCAGTATTATTAACAAATAATTAAAGGATGGCTAGAATGGACAAGAATCAAGACGGAGAACGTCTTTATGTACATAAGTCTTCCTTCACTCGGCAAAATTGACTGATTTACAAACGACGAAAGTGTAGCTAAGCTTATCTTTCTGTAGGCTAATTAGGGTCTAATCATCTCCAAAATTGATTGAAATTTCTGATTACCTTTTGTACAGATGTATTTATTTATTCTTATTACGAGTCGAAGAATATAGAAAACTAATTTTTTATTGAAAAATGTAGATAGAGCCTTTCTTCAAAGTACGGCAGAATTCTAATTGAGATATGATCCTCACCTCGAAGGATTTCTGTATTTGTTGGTAATGTTACCTTCAGGTGTTTCATTAATTGATAAAGCAATATAATTATTAAAAATTTTTATTTATTGTTTAGCATAACATTTAAAAGAATCTTTACTCTTGTTCAAAGAGCCGTTTTTTTATAAATCTATTTTTTATTTCGTAAAATCGAAATGCCTACTTTTTCTTGAAAACAAAGCGGGATATAAAAAAAGTCAAGGAAATATAATTTTCCATTCAAGAAATTGGTAAAAATCACTTTGAGTATTTTCTAACTTCATTTTTTTTAAATAATTGACTTTTGGTTTTCAAAAGTAAAAATTTTTTTCACGTAGTTTTATACCAGAACAAAATAATAACAGATAAATATTATCATTCGAATTATCCATAGATATTTTTTATTTGTTGAAGTCAGATTGTGATATAAACTATTTAGTGTTTTGGATTTTTTCATATCTCGCTTTTTTTTGATAAAAACGGAAAATTTGGATTTTTAAAAACTGAAAATCGATTTTTTACAATCGATGCCAGCAAAGGTTTCGTTTTTGATTGAAAAATCGTTAGTAGAACTCATTTCAACCAAACCTTAAGATGCTTTAAATTTTTTCCATGCTCTAGAACTTAGGAATTCTTTTCAAAGTAGTGCGAAGAAAGCCTGATTTTTAAATTAATTTAAGAGTATTTTTTTTATAAATTTGAGTGGATTTTCCCCGAAAAAGAGAAATAATTTATTTTCAATTAAAAAAATACAATCAAATAGAATTTCAAGCAATGAATTACCATGAAGAAAACTTTAACTACATTCTTGAGGTCATAATTATCTGTTGTAAGAATTAATTTATAACTTATTTTCTAATAAATATTCAAATAAACATTTACAGAGTAAATAAGGTATCTTTTATAATGATTATTTATATAGAGTAAAAAACGAAAAATAGTGATTGAGAATCAGAAGTAATTTGTATTCCTCTTTAAATGAGATGACGGCTAGTGTTCGAAGTTATCGACAGCTGGCAGCACTTCTCGGTAGAGATTTAAAGAGGTTTTAAAATTGAGTGAAATAAGAACTTTATATTTTATCAATTTTTCAAAAACTAACAATTAAATAATTTTATGGATTTTAATTTCTTCAATATGCAAAATATTACATTTGTAACAAATTTGCCAAAATTAAGATATTTTAAATTCGCAATTATTTAAAATGGTGTTAGACATATGAAGTTTCTGAGTAAATATTGTAACTTTAATCAATTGAAATAAAAAAACGATGTTTAGCAAATCTTATTTAAAAATAATGATTTTTAGAGTTAAGTGGATTTAAATTTGGCTTAGCGTTTTGATTCTGAAAGTTTCAATTCCTGAAGAGTTGAAAAAGAAATAAAGCTTTAAATAATTCTTGACTAATTGAAATGATTATAAAATCAATTTTTAAAAGACTTTTTAATTTAAAAACAATTTTGGGAGCGTTTTGGATTTTAAAAAACAGTTTTACAAATGAAGTGCTTTTGTCAGACAAAAAAAATTCAAACATACTTCCATAATACTTCTAGTAAGAAAATAGCAAAGTTTTAGTTTGAAAATTTTTAAGGTTTTAGCATTGTTGAAATTTGAAAATTATATGCTTATAATTTTGTAACATTTATTATTTGCAATGTCTCTCTGCAAGTTCTTTTAATTTCAAAATTACGAAATGTGCAAGCATCTAATATTAAAAATATTAAGCCGTAGCCAAAAACACACCATTCTATCAAAATAGTTTCAAATTGATAAAATGATTTAAATAGCTAGATTGATTTTGATACAAAAATAGTTATTGTCAAATTTTGTTCCTTTAACTATTGAAACTTATAGACAAAAATATAAGAGTAACAACAAAAACAATTTGTTAATAATCTAGGGCAGAGTGGGGTAGGCTGCCCATGTGGGGCACGGTGTCAATTGCAAATAATTTCCGGTTTTGGTGATTTTCTTATTAGTTTTTTGCATTGAACTACTTTTTTTGTTTACAAAAACAGTCATGTGATTTAATTTTGATTTCAAAATACCTGAAAGAAGAGTAATTGTGTTAAAACGATTTTGACGGAAACAGACAGAAAAGTCTTTGGCAGAAATGAAGCACTCACAGCACATTTTGAAATAATTAAAGCCTGAAAATATCATGTTCTCATAGGTGAAGTATTTATTTAAACATCTGGTATTATGAATTTTTTTTTAAACATTCTGAGTATATTAAAGTTAATTAAATCTTGCAACATGACATACGGGGCACGATGTCCGAAAAATTTTGTATAGATGGTATAGCAGTTATTTGTTAGTAAAAAAGATATCTGTTAAAGGCAATTGCAGATATTTACATGCAGAATAGAATTTTTAAGGAGTAAGATGTTAAAACTAGGGATTGTGACATACTTCAATTCTTTAATAAGAAAACATTTACTTAGTGTTGATCATGTCTCAAGTAATTTTTTTCGTTACATTATACTTTCAAGAATTATTATATTCAACAATTTTTATTCTACAACTTTTATATTCTTGAAGTAAACCGGCACTAATATGACGGACACCATGCCCCATGCTATGGGGTATGCTGACTGAAATACAAGACCGACGAATTATTAAAATATCAAATAATGACAAAGTTAGGAAATGGTTTTAAGTAATGGCATATGTAACTTGATAATTCAAGCTTCTTATAATTAAATACAAACATCAAAATCGCATTTCAATATTGTAATTCACAGGACATTTCATTCAAGGCACTCTTCCCTATTACTTATACCTTAACGTAATTTTTGAAAGATTTTTGAATTTTCAAGTAGAAATTTTAATTATTGCACTTTTTCCCAAAAAAAAAAAATTTTCATGACTTAAATCAAAAAAATCTTAGAACTTGATATCATTAAAACCAAAAGTCTGCAAATTAAAAATCTTCCAAAATTTGAATCTCACGTAATTAAAAATTATTTTCAAAGAAGTTAAATTTTACGACTCGATGAAAGTTACTAAGAAGACAGATAAGTATGAAAGGGCCAGTTTCGGAAGCGTATATACGTATAAAATATATAGAAATTGTGGGGGGTTGGGGGACCCCTTTTGAGGGTGTTCGTCGTTTGCGCTCGCGCGCTCAGGTTCGTATATACCCCCGTGGGCTACTAATTAATTACTGTGATTAATCAGAAAAGTTCGTAATTAGAAAGTTTCTTGGGGAAATTAAAATGGCGGCGAGTGACGGAGCAAGGTAGCCAACCCCTAGGGGTGAAGCTTTGCTAAGACCAACATCAGCGCAGGAGTTTCCAATAAACTCATTAATTAAGGTGGATCACCTCTCTATGCCTCTCAAATGTGGTCTGAGCCAAAATATAAAAAAAGAAAAAAATCATTTCTCAAAGAAGACAAACATTTTCCAATTATATCATTAAATTTTAAAGCATTTAACTGAAAAAAGGAGAGACCACTCTACAATTGATAATGATCCTACAGTAGATAATTATTAAAGATAAGCACAAATACAAGTAGAATTATTAATTTTAATTTAAATATATTGACATGTATGCTGTATTGACTATTTATTGCAATCAATTAATTATTTTACACACATTAGTAATTTTAATTAATAATTATCTACTGTAGGATATTTATTTACTGTTTGGTGGTATCTCCTATCACAGCAAATGCCAGTTGATCAACTTGATCCGGAAATAAGATCAAAATATAATTAAATTTCTATTTATTTATTAAAGTTTTTTATAAACAAAATTTTTGAAAACGTATTTAAGAACATAAGAACTTTTTTCTATTTAAATTAATCACAATGAGTGCAAAAATAATACTAAACGAGGTGTAGAACTAGGCCATTATTTCGAATTTAATTTTTTCTTTAATTTAATAAGAACTATTCAGCTTATGTCTTAAAAATATTTATCTCATGTCAAAATAATAATATTACGTTGTCAACTCTAAAAAAATTTCTAAATCTGTACACTTTTAGTAAGAAAAAAATTATCTCCAAGGTTGAGTATTCGTTTTTTTTTTGTTTTTGAAAATGCATTTCATTAACTAATAGTTTAACTGCTCTAGTTGAATATTAATCATTTGATTAAAAAAATGTATCTTATTTGTTGAAAATAATTTGTTGAAAATTCTTTTTTGTTGAAAAGTTTTATACTATTTTATATTTGAGGATTAATATTTTTTGTTTGAAAATTAAATTATTTTCTTAAAAATTCAACAATGTATTCAGAAAGTGATTTTTTTGATAAAAAAATTTAATAAGTTAGTTGAAAATTACCTTTTTTGTTTAACATTTATATTTGATGTTAAATGTTCAACCGTTTAGCAGAAAATTCTTTTTTTGGGGGGTTTTGAAAATTGATCTCCTTTGGTAAAAATTTTTTCTCTTTGATTGAAAATTCAAATTTTTTTTATTAAAAGTTAATTCATTTTTATCAAAAAGTTCACTTTTATATTTTTTCTTAGAACTTATTTTAATTATTAAATTTTTTCTTTGAAATTTGATTATTTTCTTTAATATTTAACAGTTTTGGTAAAAAATTCAACTATTTCATTATAAATCGAACTATTTTACATAAAATGTTCATTCCTTTTGGTTGAGAGGTTGACGATTATATTTTTTGTTGAGAATTTAACTTTTATTTTTATATATTTTGTGTAAAATTTAACGATCTTGTTAAAAATTCATTCTTTTTCATTAAAAAATTAAACCATTTTGTTGTAAATTCATCTTCTTTGTTAAAATTTTTTGTTTTTAATTTGATGATTTTAATGAAAAAAAAAAGATATTTTACCAAGAAATTTAATTTTTAATCAAGAAAAATAAAATTCTACCGACATAAGTGAATTTTCAATTAAAAAAGGCCAATTTTCAACCAAAAATCGATTTGTTTAATTTTCAGTTAAAAAAATTATGTTTTAACGCAAAAAAACTTTCCAACTAGTTAATTTTGATTTAAAAAGGCTATTTTTTAAAAAATATTAAAATCTCTGATGAAAAAGATCAATTTTTAACAAAAAAGATTAAATAACATTATTTATCTAAATAAATTTTTCACAAAATACATAAATTTTCTACCAAATAGTTCAATTTTTGACATATATAGAGAAAATATGTAACTAAAAATTCCATTTTTGGTTAGAAACATCAAACATAAAAACAAAAACTACATTTTTAAATAAAAAATTAATTTAACACCAAAATAACAAATTCCTAACAAAATACGAGTAGTTCAATTTTTTACTAAATATTTCAATTCTTAACGAAATATTTTAATTTTTAACTGCAGTAGTTTAATTTTTAAACCAAAAATATGGATTATCGACAAGAAAGTTAATTTTAAACCAAATAGTCCAATTTTCTACCAAATTGTTGAATTTTCAAGAGAAAGAACGAATTTTCTACAAAACAGTTGAATATTTAGCCAAAAAATATAAATTTTTAACAATAAAATTAATTTATGACAAAATAATTAATTTTTTACAAGATGATGAATCTTCAACCAAAAAAATAAATTCTAACAAAGCAGTTCAACTTTAAGCTCATTAGTTTATTTTTTAACCAAAAAATGAATTCTCAACGACATGAAAAGATTTTGAATTTAAATAAAAAACAGTTAAATTCAAGCGATAAAGACGAATTTCCATGAAAATCTGTAGATAAATGATCAACCAAAAAAGAATAATTTTCAACAAAATATCCAAATTTTCCATTAGAAAAAATAAATTTTCAACCAAAAGTGGAGTAGTTACATTTGCAGTGAAGAAATTTGATTTTCAACTAAAAATAAATCTCAAAATAGTGAATTTTTGACAAAAGTGATAAATCTTCAACACAAAAAATAAATTTTCAAGAAATGAGTTCAACAGTCTACCAAAGAGTTGACTTTAAACAAAGAAGTTGATTTTCCAATGAAGCAGATTAATTTCCTACAAAAAAAATTATTAACAAAATGCATGAATTTTCATACCAAGTACTTACATTTCTAAACTAAGTACTTGGATTTCCAATTAAAAGAGATGAGTTTTCATTTCAAAAAGATAAATTCTAAGCCTGAAATGAAATGTTAAAATTTTTTGAGTAAAAAATTTATTTTTTAACAAAAATGAACCGAATTTTAGACCAAATAGTTCAATTTGGAACAAAGAGATGAATTTTTAACAAAAAGAAAATGAACTTTCAACCAAAAAAGATGACGTAGTAACAAAATAGTTGCACTTTGAGAAAATAATAAAATTTTCAACTGATTAGC
>JAUELO010000100.1:9656952-9668528 GCA_032357855.1 Amphibolips quercusostensackenii
AGTAAGAAGGCTATAATGATGCATAAAATTTGAAAATACGGTTTTTTATAGTCAAATTTTTTTCATTGACATAGTTTAAAATTGATGCAATAACGTTAAAGATTCCTTGATTCTAGGCAAATCGATTGACCTATAATATTGATACACTTCATTATTTATTATTATTAATAATATCAACAATAATAATATTAATGTCATTATTAATACACTTTACAGAAACATTTGTTGTAAACAGAAAAACTTTTCTATCATCATAATTTAAAGTTGATGGATGAATAGAAAAGAATTTTTGATCGTAAATTTTCAAATAAAATAATTCTGCCAATTTTTGTGAAAAAATCATAAAGCTAGCAAAAGGGATAGAGTGCGACAATTTTTTCCTTTCCCTTTTCCTAGCTGAAAAAATTACCATTTCAAATGCAAAATTTGATTTGTCTGATTTGTCATTGTATTTAAACATTTTTTTTTTATTATTTTGTAATTTTTAATTTTTTGCTAATTTCTCTTTGCTTCCCATTTGATAACGAAAAACAAAGTGCTAGTGAAATTAGTACTATAAATAAAGTGCAACGCTCGAGATCGAATTCACAGCTAGTTTAAATACTTTAAACACAAAAGTCCACTTTTTTCAGAAAGTTCCTAATAGATTTTCTCATTTTTAGTCTTTAAATGTATATGGAATTGCGGAATACCATAATCAGTTGATGAATCCTATACGCAAGAACCTTGCAACTAAATTTTTGACTTTTAATTATTTTCAAATACTTCAAGTATAAGAGTCGACTTCTTTCAAAAAGAGTTCGGTGGATTTTTTTGCCGTTGGTCTTGAAATTTACGTAGGATAACTGGATACCATACTTTGATGGTCGTGCAAGAAGAGGTGTGAGGTAAATAATAAATTCTCCTGGTCAGGTAGAGAGTGTCTGGAGAGATGCACCACGAATGGCGTGACAGTCAAAGAAGCCGCACAGCTTCGAAATTATTCTGAACAATCATCATTATACTTCCGAAGCAATCTGAATGCACTCTTTAATGCATTCTAAAGCAATCTTACTCTCAATATTGTCAGCCGGAAACTGATCCGAATGACAAAACAGGATCTTTGATTTCTCGATTCCGAGTTTCATGTAGGCAGGGGCAAAGTTGAAGTCTAAAAAAATGTACCTGAAATACTCGAAAATTGTTTAAAAACAGGCATTTGTTTAAAAATTTTTTCACAATAATAACAAATATAGTTATTTTTGTTTTCTAATTTTTTTTATTACTTTCAGTTGGATTGAAAACAAAAAACCGAATAACTATCCAAATTCTTCTTAAATCACCTACAATTGTTAATAACAATGCGATTGTTAGTAACAAATTATTTATTTTTAATAAAATATCAAATTATGTTTCGCAAATTTTTATTTGTCAAGTGCACAATAGCATCAATTATTTTGAGTTAATTACGTGTTAATAAAGCAACATTATTTTAAATATTACAATATTTTTTCAATTTATGCTTAAGTAACGTAAATAAGAATCCAATTTTTTTAATAGACCTTAAGGCGTTGGGAGTTTAGAGTTAGGCGTTGGCAGTTAGGCGTTAGGAACTGAGAGTTAGGCGTTAGGAGTAAGATGTTAGGAGTTGAGAACTAACTAATATTTTTTAATTAAAAATTCCGCTACATATTTGGTTAAAAATTCGTCTTTGCTTGTATAAATTAAATCTTCTTAATTAAAAGTTTATCTGTTTGGTTGAAAATTTAACTATTTTGTTAAGAATTCTTTCTATTTACTTGAAAAACAACTGTGTTAAGTGAAAAATTACCTATTCTATTTCAGAATTAAAATTCCTTTTTTTTTGTTCTGTTGAAAATTTAATTTCTCAATTGAAAACTAACCCCTTTTTTCAAAAATTGGCTTTTATTGTCAAACATTATTTACTTCTAGATAAAAATGTAACTATCACATTTTTTGTTAAAAAATTAACTTTTTGCTGGAAATTAAATCTTATTGGTTAAAAATTGATCTGTTTGGTTAAAAATTTAATTATTTTTATAAATATTTCTTTTATTCAGTTGAAAATAATTTTTTTGTTAACAGTAAAATTAACTATTTTTTTAAAGTTGAAAACTGATCTTTTTATTCAAAATGTACATTAAAATAAAAACTTCTTTCCCTTAAATTTTGACATTCTGTTAATAATTCGTTTTTGTTTTAGTTGAAAATTAATTTTGTTAACTGAGAATTCATTTATTTCATTCTTGATTCAAGATTATTCTTCTTTGATTTTTATTTATTATTCTTCCATTTTGGTTCAAATTTTATCTTTTTTAATAAATAATTAGTCTTTTTGGTTAAACATTCATCTTTCTGATCAAAAATACATTTTTTTAGGAGATTTATCAATCCAATTAAAAATTCCCTTTTCTTTGGTTGAAAATATAACGAATTAATAAAAAAATTTATTTTTTTTGTCGAAAATTTAAATATATTTCCAGAAATTAGTTGTTTTTCTGGGTTAAAAATTAATTTTTTAACTGAAAATTCAACTCTTCTATTTTTGTGTGAAAGTTAATTTTTTTGGGAAATTCGAATATTCTGTTGAAAATTCGTTTTTATTTTGTTTGAAAATTAATTTTCTTAACTAACAATTTATTTTATTTATTTTTTGTCTATAATTTTTCTATTTGGTTAAAAATTAGTGATAAGAAATTCATTTAATTCGTTAAAAATACGTCTTTTGTGGTAGAAGATTATTGTCCTGGGTGGAAAATTAATGTTTTTGCTTAAAAATTCATTTTTTTCAGAAAGTTCAACTATTGCGTTAGAAATTTAAGTATTTGGTAGAAATTTTTTTTATTGTTGAAAATATGTTTTTTTAGTGAAAGATTCACCAATATAGTTGAGAATTATTATTTTTTGGTTCAATAGGTATCGATTTTGTGGAAAATTAAAGTATTTGGTTGAATATTTATCTTTTAGTTGAAGATTAATTTTTTGTGTAGAAAAAAGTTATGAGTTAACTAGAAGTTATTACTTAGGTTTCAGTCAGAAGATATTTAAGAGTTAGAAGTTAGAATTTTATTAGGAGTTAGAAGATGGAAATTAGTTAGAAGTGAGATGGGAGTTAGAAGCTAGAAGTTAGTTGGGAGTTAAAAGTTAGTCATGAGTCAAGAGTCAGGAGTCAGGAAGCATGAGGCATGAAACAGCAGTCAGGAGTCAGGAGTCATGTGGCATGAGTCATGAAACAGGAGTCAGGAGTAAGAAGTCAGGAGTCATGAAACCGGAGTCAGGAGTCAGGAGTCATGAAACAGGAGTCAGGAGTCATGAAACAGAAGTCAGGAGTCCTGAGGCATGAGTCATTAGTCATGAACCAGAAGTCAAGAGTCATAAGTCAGGCGTCAGTCAGGAGTCATAAGTCATGAAACCAGAGTCAGGAGTCATAAGTCATGAAACAAGAGTCAGGAGTCAGAAGTCAGAAGACAGGAGTCAGGATGCATGAACTATTAGTCATAAAACCGGAGTCAGTAGTCAGGAGTCAGGATTTAGAAGTCAGGAGTCATGACGCATGAGTCATTAGTCATGAAACAAGAGTCAGGAGTCATAAGTCCCTTCGGTTGAAGATTCCTGTTGAAAAATTCATTTAATCGGTTGAAAATTCGTCTTTTATGGTAAAGTATTAACCACCTGGGTAAAAAATTGATTTTTTTTTGTTCCGAATTCATTTCCTTGATTGAAAATGTAACTATTTGGTAAAAAATTTGTTTTTATGGTTGAAAATTCACTTTTTTGGCTGCAGATTCAGCAATTTGGTGAAAAAATTATTTTCCACGGTTAAATATGTATCAATTTTGTAGAAAATTGAGGTATTTGACTAAAAAATGATTTTTTATTTAGAATATTAATTTTTCTTGTGGAAGAAGTTAGGAGTTAGAAGTTAGGAGTTTAATGTTAGAAGAAAATTAAGAGTTAGGAGTTAGAATTTAGTTAGGATTTAGGTTATAGGTATTTCGAGTAAATTAGAAATTAATTAGAAGTCAGAAGTCATGAGTTGTAAATTTAACTATTTTGTTGAAAATCAGTTATCTTTTTTTTAGTGAAAATAAATTTTTTTCGCTAAAAATTAACTGTGCTGACTGGCAGTTTATTCATTCCATTTTTGGCTAAAAATTAATCTACTTGGTTGGAAATTCATGATAAAAAATTCATTCAACTGGTTGAAAATTCCCCTTTTTTTGGTAAAGTATTAGTCTTCTGGTTGAAAAATTAATTTTTTTTTTCATAAAAGTTCATTTCTTCGCTTGGAAATTTTACTATTTGCTTAAAAATTAGTTTTTTTATGATTGAAAATTCATTTTTCTTTTGGTTGAAGATGTAGAAATTCAGTTGAAAATTATTTTCTTTTTTTAAATGTATCGATTTTGTAGAAAATAATTGTGTTTTGTTAATAATTCATCTTTTAGTTAAAGTATTGATTTTTAACGTTGAAGAACGTTGGCTGGGAGTCATATACAAGTTAGTTAGAAGCTAGTTAGAAGATAGTCAGGAGTTAGGAGTTAGAAGCTAGTTGGGAGTTAGAAGTATAAAGGTAGGTGTCAGAAGTTAGGAGTTAAAAGTTCGACGTTAGGAGTTAGTAGTTAGTTAGAAGTTAGTTAGAAGATAGTTCAAAATTAGGAGTTAAAAGTTAGGAGTTAGAACTTATTTAGGAGTCAGGAGTTTAAAGTTCGGAGTTGGTTAGGAGTTAAGAGATAGACATAAGTAGTTAGAAGTTAGTTAGGAGTTAGGAGTCAAAAGTCATAAGTTCAAAGTGAGTTAGGAGTTAGGATTTAGATGTTAGGATTAAGGATTTAGGAGTTAAGCGTTAGGCATTAGCAGTTGGAAGTTGGTTAGGAGTCAGGAGTTTGAGCTTTGGAGTTGGTTAAGTGTTAAGAGTTAGATATTAGTAGTTAAAAGTTCATTAGGAGTTTGGAGTTTAAAGTTAGAAGTTAGGAGTAAGTTAGAAGTTAGTTAGGTTTCAGGAGTCAGGAGTAAGGATTTAGGAGTGAAGAGTTAGAAGTTAGAAGTTTTAATTTAACTGTTAGGAGTTAGCTGTGAATTAGTTACAATTAAATTAAAAGTTAGTTTGAAGATAATTAGGAGTCAGGAGTTAAAATCTAGTTAGGAGTTAAAAAAAATAAGGTTAAGAGTTTGTTAGAAGTTAAGAGTTAGGATTTTAAAGTTCGAAGTTGGAAGTTAGCAGTTAGTTAGGAGTTTTTTTAGACCATTGCTAAAAATTAGGAGTTAAGAGTTAGGAGTAAGAACTTATTTCGGAGTTAGGAGTTAAGAGTACGTAATTATTCAGTAGTTGGGAGCTAGGCATTAGTAGTAAGAAGTTACTTAGGATTTAGAAGTTAAAAGTTTTAGGTTTGGAGTAATTGAGGAGTTAGGAGTTAAGAGTTAGGCATTAGCAATTAGAAGTTAGTTAGGAGTTGAAAGTTAAAATTTTGAAGTTAGGTGTTAGGAGTTATAACTTATTCAGGAGTCAAAAGTTTAAAGTTCAAAGTTGGTTAGAAGTTAAGAGATAGACATAAGTAGGTAGAAGTTATTTAGGAGTTAGGATTCAAAAGTCATGAGTTTGAAGTGAGTTAGGAGTTAGGATTTAGATGTTAGGATTTAGGAGTTAAGCGTTAGGCATTAACAGTTAAAAGTTAGTTAGGAGTTAGAAGTTTGAAGTAAGGTGTTACGAGATAGAACTTATTCAAGAGTTAGGAGTTTAAACCTAGGAGCTGGTCAGGTGTTAAGAGTTAGATATTAGTAGTTAGAAGTTTGTTAGGAGTTAGAAGTTTGAAGTTAGGAGCTAGAAGTTAGTTAGAAGTTAGTTAGGTATTAGGAGTCAGGAGTAATGATTTAGGAGTGAGGAGTTAGGAGTTAGAAGTTAGAAGTTTGAAGTCAGGTGTTAGGAGTTAGGAGTTAGCTGTGAATTAGTTACAAGTTAGTTAGGGGTTAGTTAGAAGATTATTAAGAGTTAGGAGTTAAAAGCTAGTTGGGAGTTAGAAGTATGAAGTTAAGAGTTTGTTAGGAGTTAGTATTTTAGAGTTAGGAGCTAGCAGTTAGTTAGGAGTTTTTATACCATTGTTAAAAATCAGGAGTTAAGAGTTAGGAGTTAGAACTTATTTAGGAGTCAGGAGTTTAAAGAACGGAGTTGGTTAGTCGTTAGGTGTTATGCATTAGTACATAGAAGTTAGTTAGGAATTAGAAGTTAGAAGTTTTAGGTTTAAAGTAATCAAGGAGTTAGGAGTTAAGAGTTAGGCATTAGCAATTAGAAGTAAGTCAGAAGTTAAGAGTTAAAAGTTTGAAGTTAGGTGTTAGGAGTTTGAGGTTCAGAGTTGGTTAGGAGTTAAGAGTTAGGTATTAGCAATTAGAAGTAAGTCAGAAGTTAAGAGTTAAAAATTTGAAGTTAGGTGTTAGGAGTTTGAGGTTCAGAGTTGGTTAGGAGTTAAGAGTTAGACATTAGTGGTTAAAAGTTAGTTAGGAGTTAGAAGTTAAAAGTTATAAGTTTGAAGTAAGCAAGGAGTTAAGATTCAGGAGTTAGGATTTAGTAAATAGGAGTTAAGAGTTAGACATTTGCAGTTAGAAGTTAGTTAGGAGATAGGAGTTGAGAGTTTGAAGTTAGGTGTTAGGAGTTAGAACTTATTTATGAGTTAGGAGTTAAAAGTTCAGATTTGATTAGTTGATAAGAGTTAGATATTAGTAGTTAGAAGTTAGTTAGAAGTTATGAGTTATAAGTTCGGAGTAAGTTAGAAGTTAGGATTTAGGCGTAAGGATTTAGGAGTTAAGAGTATAGAGTTAGGCATTAGCAGTTAGAAGTTAGTTAAGAGTTAGGAGTTAAAAGTTTAAAGTTAGGAGTTAAAAGTTGGCAGTTAGGAGTTAGTTAGATATTAATTAGGAATTAGGAGTCAGGAGTTAGCTACGAAACTTTAAAAACCTATTTTTGATAAAAATGCAGTTGTACACATTCTTAATCAGGACAGCAGTATTGTGACATGTGATGATTTTCTAAATTATGACTATTTCGCAAATAAAAAAAGTTTATAAATAAAAAAGTTAGTTTTAAACTAAAAATCCAAGAATGAAAATAAAGTGCAAAAGGGTAGGAAAATTAAAAATATATAAACTGCAGTGGCACATTTGCACGATATTATCGAGAAGGAGTGGCATCTCGTATCGTATTTCATGCTTACCCATCTCAGCCGAGACCACGCGTAAAGTCAACAGTAGGCGACATATTCAACAGACATGACTTATTACCTACAAGCGCCACTGTAAATCTCAAATGCTCCTCCAGAACATTAAACCTTCACGGAAATTTATGAATGACTTTTGAAGCGTTTGATTGATTCCTATCCATTAATAATTTTAAAATATTATTGAAAAATCAACCTTGAGTCTTTCTTTAATTCTCAAAATATAGATTTATTTATAGAATTATAGAAATTAAGAGTTAATCAGAAGTTGAAAGTTAATTAAAAGTTAGGAGTTTGAAGTTAATTAGGGGTTATGAGTTATGAGTTAGAGTTTAGGAGTTAGGAATTAGGAGATAAGAGTAAGGAGTCAAGAGTGAGGTGTTAGGAATTAGGAATCAGTAGTTACGAGTTTGGAGTAAAGGGTTGCGAGTTAGGAGTTATAAGTTGGAAGTTAGGAGTTACAAATTGGAAGTAAGAAGTTATAAGTAATTAGTTAGAATTCAGGAGTTAGGGATTAGGAGATAGGAGTAAGGAGCCAGGAGTGAAGAGTTAGAAATGAGGAATTAGCAGTTGCGAGTTAGGAATTTAAGGGTTGTTAATTATGAGTTATAAGTTAAGGATTATAATTTAGGAGTTAGGAATTAGGAGTTAGGAGTTAAGAGTTAGCAGTTAGATTCAGGAGTTTGGGGTTAGAAGTAAGGAGGTAGGAGTTAGGAGTTATTATTTGAAAATATTTGTCAAAGTTTTTAAAGTTTTTTGAAGATTCAAAAATAATTTAAATCTAGAGAAGATTTTAATAAATTTAAAGCAACATGTAGACTTTTGAAGATTTCGAAAAAAGAGGCCTTATGAGATTTTAAAACGTTTGAAGAAAATCAAACAGAAAATTTTCAAGATTCATGAAAAAATATCAAATGATTCTTCATTTTGGAAAATCAGTTTCAAGAGAAAAAAAAACCTAAAAAATTATAAGGCAAT
Source organism: Amphibolips quercusostensackenii (assembly GCA_032357855.1). Classification (NCBI taxonomy): domain Eukaryota; kingdom Metazoa; phylum Arthropoda; class Insecta; order Hymenoptera; family Cynipidae; genus Amphibolips; species Amphibolips quercusostensackenii. Next base: position 9,665,139 of record JAUELO010000100.1, read on the forward strand.
TTTTTTTAGTTCTGACAGATATTTGAAAAATTTAATTAAAAGTTCTAATAATTTCTAAGATATTTAGATGTCTTAGAAAATTCCCAGAAATGGTTTTTCATTTCAAAAAAGTCAAAAAATTTTTAATAGAATGGCAATTTTTGAATATTTCAAAAAAAAAATTTCAAGGCTTAGGAATTTTAAAAGGTTTCAAGAAAATAAGAAACTTTTCTTAAGATTCACATAGAAATTGAGAACGATTTTTTACACTCAAAACTTAAAGAAAAAATTTTAATCATTTTTTAAATATATTTAGAAGTTTTGAAAAAATTTCAAAAATAATTTTTTATTTGAAAAAATTTTAAAAATTAAAAACAAAATATAAATTTTTAAACACTTTGATTTAAAATGTTGAAAGCCTTCTAAGCTTAAAAATTATTTTTAAAAAAGAAACTTTTCGTAAGATTTTTTCAAAATTTGAGGAATAATTCGGATCAGTTAAAAAGATTTTCAAAAATTCATCTTTCTTGGTAGAAATGTAATTTTTTGTTGACAATGCAACTTTCGGCTAAAAATTAATTTGTTTTGGCAAAAGATTAAACTACTTTGTTGAGAATCAGTCTTTTTAAATGAATTCAACTTTTTTTATATAAAATTAAAATCTTTTCAGTTAAAATATCAACTAACACATTTCTCGTTGCGAATTCATCTTTTTGGTTCATTTATTTGGCTATAAGTTCAAATAATTAGTTTAAAATTACTTTTTTGTTAAAAATTTATATTTTCTGGTTCAACAAAAATGTTTTGTAGAAATTTCGTCTCTTTGTGATAATTTCATCTTTTTGGGGAAAAACGCAGTTGAAAATTATTTTTTTCGGTTGAGGATTTAACTATTCTTAGAAAATTCGTCTATTTTTGATGAATTTGCCTGCTTTTAATTTAAAGTAAAAATTTTTTTTGATTGAAATAGCAATTATTCTTTACATTCTTCGTTGATAATACTCCTTTTTTGGTTAAAAATTTTACTTTTTTAGATACATTTAATTATTTTTAAGTTCAAATTAAATTTTTTTCGTTAAAAATACAACTGGTTTAAAATTAATCTTTTCTTATTGAGTATTCAACAATTTTGTTAAAAATTTGTCTTTTTCAGACGAACTTAATTGTTTGTAATGTAAAATTGAATTTGTTGGTTTAAAATATAACTGGTTGAATATTGATCTTTTTTGTTGAAGATTCTACTATTTTGTTATAAATTTGTTTCTTTAGATGAATTAAATTGTTTTTAATTAACAATTTTTTTTTTAATCTAACTGGTTGAAAATTAATCTTTTCTGGTAGAAGATTCATCCATTTTGTTAAAAATTTGTCTTTTTGAGATGAATTTAACAGTTTTTAATTTAAAATAATTTTTTTCTGTTATAAATGCAACTGTTTGAAAATTGATATTTTCTGTTTAGAATTAAATTATTTTCTTGAAATTTAGTCCTTTTCAGATAAATTTATTTCTTTTAATTAAAAATTAAATTTGTTGGTTAAAAATACAACTGGTTGGAAAATAATCTTTTGTGGTTGAAGATTAGTCTTTTTCATATGAATTGAATTGTTTTTAATATAAAATTAAATCTTTTTGCTTGAAAATGCTACTGCATAAAAATTTATCTTTTCTGGTTGAGAATTAATTTATTTTGTTAAAAATTTGTCTTTTTTACATTAAATCAACTGTTTAATTTAAAATTAATTTTTTTTTTGTTATAAGTGTACAATTTTGTTGAAAATTTGTCTTTTTTAGACAAATTCATTTATTTTTAATTTAAAATTGAATTTGTCGTTTTAAAATAAAACTGGTTAAAAATTATCCTTTTCTGGTTCAAGATTCAACTATTTTGTTGAAAATTCGTCTCTTTAGATGAATTAAATTGTTTTCAATTTAAAATTTATTATTTTTTAAAGATGTAATTGGTTGAAAACTATTTTGGTGAAAATTCTTCTTTTTAAGATAAATTCAACTGTTTTAAATTTTTAATTAATTTTTCTTTCATTATAAATATAACTTGTTAAAAATTAATCTTTTCTATTTAGAATTAAACCATTTTCTTGAGATTTCGTCTTTTTTAGATGAATTCAATTGTTTTTTATTAAGAATTGAATTTGTTGATTAAAAATACAACTAATTGAAAAGTTATCTCTTGGTGATCTTTTTTAGATAAATTTTCTGGTTGAACTATTAATTACGCATTACATTTTTTATTGATAATTCATATTTTTTGGTCAGAAAGGCAACTGTTTGATAATTATTCTTCACTGGTTGAGGATTAATCTATTTTGTTGTAAATTCGTCTTTTTTAGAATAATACAACTTTTTTCAATTGGAAATAAAAATTTGTTTTCGTTGAAATGATAAAAACATTTATTAATTATATAATATTAAACATTTCTCACCGATGATTCATATTTTTTGGTTGAAAATAAACTTTTTTGCTAAAATTTCAAATTGACGTGTCTGAAATCTTCAGAAATCTATTTAATTTGCCTTAATAATGTCCGAAAAATTATACATATATAACCTAAAAAATAAATAAACTAAAAAAAATTAAAAATTGTTTTCCCCCTGAAATTTAAAAGCGACACAAGCGCTATACCTGATGATAGTAATAATAAATAATGGAGCTGTCTTCCTGAAAAGTATCTGAAAAATTCTAAATTCTCAATTTCATGAAAAATAAATTAAAATGAAACAAACCCTCTAATAATCCTGCTGAGAAAGAAATCTTGCTTCCGGGGAATTGTTGAGATTCTTCACCTGATTGGCTCTAATAGAGAAGGAATTCACTCAGTTTTAAAAATCGAATTAGAAACATTTTTGGACTCTAAATTATTTTATGAAAATGAGGGGAATAATGTGCAGGCAGTGCACCAAAAAATGCACTTTTCTGCAAAAGCCGCCGGATGCGTCCAAGAACGCCTAGAGCCAAGAGTTTTAGCGAAAGTTTTGGTGAAAATTACAGGTATCTGAATTTCCGGTGGCAGCTAAAGCAATCGATGGTCCCACGTCGTCTCACTTTTTTCTTCTGCTCTCTGTCTCTCTCGGCTCTTCCTTTGGACAAACCGGTAATCAAACATAATGAACACTGCATGTCTGAAAAATGCTCGATTTTGAGAATAAAGGCTCAAGTAACCTCTGAGACAAATAAAATTACTTATAGTTATTTTGCATATCAAAAATTTGATCAAGATGCACCTTAAAATATATTTTTTTCCGGCTTTTTTAGGTAAATGAGCAGGCAGCGTTCTAATGGAAGATTCCTACTTTACCGACATCGAGAAAATTATATAGCTGTAGTGGTTCGTGTCCGTGCTATGTTTCTAGAACATTCTTGATGACGTCACAGAATAATATTGCGCACTAAA
>JAUELO010000100.1:9734035-9747097 GCA_032357855.1 Amphibolips quercusostensackenii
CAAGGAATTCATAGAATTCAAGGAATTCATAGAATTCAAGGAATTCATAGAATTCAAGGAATTCATAGAATTCAAGGTATTCATAGAATTCAAGGAATTCATGGTATTTACGAAATTCACGGAATGCACAAAATTTTTGGAATTCACGAAGTTCATGGAATTCACAGAATTCGCAGAATTCATGGAATTCACTAAATTTATGGAATTCATTAAATTTATAGAATTCATGGAATTCATGGAATTCACAGAATTCATAGAATTCATGGAATTCATGAAATTCATAGAATTCATGGAATTAATGTTCTGTTAATTCCATGAATTTCGTGAGTTGCATGAATTCTGTGAATTCCATGAATTCAGCAAATTTGATGAATTCCGTAAATTCCGTCAATTTCATAAATTTCATGAATTCCGTGAATTCCATGAAATCCGTGAATTTCATGAAATTTTTGAAATTAACGGAATTCATGGAATTTACTAAATTAATGGAATTCATTGAATTCAAGGAATTCATGGAATTCACGAAATTCATGGAATTCATGGAATTTACAGAATTCATGGAATTCACGAAATTTATGGAATTCATGGAATTTACAGAATTCATGGAATTCACGATATTTATGGAATTCACGGAATTCGTGGAATTTACGGAATTCATGAAATTCATGAAATTTACGGAATTTACGAATTCACAGAATTTGCAGAATTCATGTAATTCGCAGAATTCATGGAATTTAGGGAATTCACGGAATTCACGGAATTCGCGGAATTTATAGAATTCACAGAATTCATGGAATTTATTAAATTTAAGGAATTCATTAAATTCATAGAATTCATGGAATTCACAGAATTCATAGAATTAATGGAATTCATGGAATTTACGGAATTCATGGAATTTACGGCATTCATGGAATTCACGGAATTCATGGAATTTACGGAATTTATGGAATTAATTGAATTCAAGGAATTCATGGAATTCACGAAATTCATGGAATTCATTGAATTCACGAAATTAATAGAAGTCATGGAATTCATGGAATTCATGGAATTCACCGAATTCATGGAATTCACGGAATTCATGGAATTCATGAAATTCACAGAATTCCTGGATTTTCGAGAATCAAGGAATTTATGATATTTACGGAATTCATGGAATTCAAGGAATTCATAGAATTCCTTGAATTCATAGAATTGAAGGAATTCATAAAATTCAAGGAATTCATAAAATTCAAGGAATTCATAAAATTCAAGGAATTCATAGAATTCAAGGAATTCATAAAATTCAAGGAATTCATAGAATTTAAGAAATTAATAAATTTAAAAAATTTATAAAATTCAAGGAATTCATAGATTCAAGGAATTCATAAAATTCAAGGAATTCATAGAATTCAGAGAATTCATAAAACTCAATGCGTTCATAAAATTCAGAGAATTTATAGTATTCGAGGAATTCATATAATTTATAGAATTCATAAAATTCAAAGAATTTATAGAATTCAAGGAATTTATAGAATTCAAAGAATTTATAGAATTCAAGAAATTCATAAAATTCAAGGAATTTCCGAAATCAAATGAATTTACAAAATTCAACGAATTCACGGAATTCGATAAATTCACAGAATTTAACGAATTCACCCAATTTGATGAATCCAGGGAATCCAATGAAATCACAAAATTCAATGAACTTACGAAATTCGTGAAATTCACGGAATTTAATAATTATCCGAATCCTTAGAATTTGTAGAATTCACGGAATTCATAGAATTCCGGAGAATTCTATGCACTCAAGGCATTTGCGGAATTTAAGGAATTCCAGGAATTCAAGGATTTTATAGAATTCAATAAATCCATAGAATTCAATGAATTCATGTAATTTAAATCATTTGCGGAATTCATGGAACTCAGAAAATACATATAGTTCAAGTAATGTACAGATTTGGCGGAATTCAAGGAATTCACGGAATTCAATGAATTTACGGAATTTAAGGAATTTTCATAAATCAAGAAATCTACGGAATTTGAGAAATTCGTAGAATTTAATAAATTCATGCATTTCAATGAATTCATAGAATTCATGGAATTCGCGGAATTCACAGAATTTGTGAAATTCACAAAATTCGTGAGATACACGGAACTCACGGAATTTATGGACTTCATGGGATTCATGGAATCCAATAGATTAACGAAATTTAAGTCACTTCTTGGATTTAACGAAATTCAAGGAATTCACCAAAATTCAAGGAATTCACGGAATTGAATGAATTCGCGGAATTTATTGAATTCGCGGAATTCAATGAATTCACGGAATGCAATGAAATCGCAAAATTCAATGAATTTACGGAATTCAATAAATTAACGGGATTCAATAAATTCTCGGAATTCGTCGAATTCACGGAACTCAAAAATTAACGGAATTCCAGAATTCGTGGAATTCACAGAATTACTTGATATTGTTTAAATCTCTTTAAAGTACTTCGGAATCTTTTAAAATACCCTAAACTCTCTCAAATTCTTTCAAATCTTTTGAAATCCGTTTGAATTTTTAAAGCTCTTTTAAATTCCATGAAAGATTAAAACACACCCTCAAATCTTTATTTTACTAGAATCTATTTGAAATTTCTCAAAATCATTTAAAATACCCTTGAATATTTTAAACCTTTTGAAATCCTTCAAATTGCTTTGGGACTTTTTAGGTCTCTTGAAAACTCTATGGGAATTTGAAAAATACCCCAAAATCTTTGAAATCGATTAAAATCCCTTCATATGCGTGAAATCTGTTAAAAAATTTTATGAGTCTTTTAAAATACCCTTAAATATTTCAAATCGTTTGAAATCACTTCAAACCTTTAAGAACTCTTGAAAATTCCTTGGAATGTTTAAAAACACCCTAAAAACATTAAAACCCTTTGAAATCTCTTCAAATTATTTCAATCTATTGAAAATTCCTTAAAATATTTTTAAGTGCCTTAAAATATTTCAACTCCCTTGAATATTTTCAAACCTCTTGAAAATTCCTTTGAATTTTCGAAAATACCCTAAAATCTTTGAAATCGTTCGAAATTCCTTCAAATAATTAAAATCATTGAAAAATTTATTAGGATCTTTAAAAATAACCTAAAATAATTAAAATCAATTAATAGTTTTTAAAATCCCCTGGATCTTTTCAAAACTTTTCCGAATTCCTTGGATTTTTTGTTGATACCCTAGAATCTTTTAAATCGTTTTAAATACCTTCAAATTATTGAAATGTATTAAAAATCTATTGGGATATTTTAAAATAACCTAAGATAGTTCAAATCATTTAATATTTTTTTTAATCCCTTGATCTTTTTAAAGCTCTTAAAAATTCCTTAGAGTTTTTAAAAATACCCTAAAATCTTATGAATATTTTTAATCAAATTAAGAATTATTTTAAAATGCCCTAAATTACTTCAAGTCGTTTGAAACCCCTTGGAACTTTTTGAAGCTCTTGAAATTTTTTTGGAATTTTCAAAAATACCCTGAAAACATTGAACTCCTTTGTAACACCTTCAAATTATTTTAATCTATTAAAAATTCCTTGAAATCTTTTTAAATAACCTCTAATAATTCAAATTAATTAATATTTTTTTAAATCGCTTAAATCTTTTTAAAACTCTTTAAAATTCCTTGGGATTTTTTCAAATACTCAAAAATCGTGAAATCCTTTGAGATGCCCTAAAATTATCTAAATCTATTAAAAATTTCTCTAAATCTTTTTAAAAAACTTAAAATAATTTGAATTAATTATTATTTTTTTAAATCGCTTAAATCTTTTTAAAACTCTTCCAAATTCCTTGAAATGTTTGAAAATACACTAAAATTTATGAAATATTTTGAGATCACCTCAAATGATTGAAATATGTTAAAACAATTTAGGATTTTTTGAAAATACCCTAAATTATTTAAAGTCGTTTAAAATCCCTTGAAACGTCTTGAAGCTCTTTAAAATTCCTTGGAATTTTTAAAATACCCTAAAATCTTTGAATTCCTGTGAAATCCCTTCATATGGAAAATCCCTGGGAATTTTTTAAAATACCCTAAAAACTTTACAATCCTTCGACATCTATTGAAAATTCATCGGGAACTTTTAGGATAACCTAAAATAATTGAAATCAATTAATATCATTTGAAATCCCTTGGAACTTTGTAAAGCCCTTGAAAATGCCTAAGAATCTTTTACAATACCCTATATAAAATCTGTTAAAATCTTTTGAATTTTTTAAATATGTTGAAACATTTTTAATCCTTTGATCATTTTGGTAATCGATCATCCGGATCAATTAAATAAAACTTTTAAAAGATCAAAACAATCCATTAAATAAAGTAAAATTGAGTAAACTTAAAAGAATTCAAAAGAATTATAAAAATTCAAAATTAAAAGAATCCAGGATAAATTAATCGGAATTCCGTGATAATTTTACAAAATAATTTAAAATCTTTTGAAATCTTAGAAACCCAACAAAATAACTCACTTCTCTGGAACTAATTTTTTTTAAATCCACTAAAATTGGAAATTTTACTAAATACCTTGAGAGCATTAAAATTCCTAAAAATTAATAAAATCCTAGGAAGTCTTATAAAATCCTGTGAAGTCTTATAAAATATCTTAAACCCTTGTAATTCCTGTAAAATCGTTCCGTATCTTCCGAAATTAAAAAAAAGTCGTTATCTTAAAATATTTGAAACGCCTTAAAATCTCTTCAAATTAATAAAATAAATTTAAAAATTTCTTATAATCTTCTTGAATACCAAAAAATATTTGAAATCAAAAGTTCTTGAAAATGCCTTAGAAGTTTAAGAAATACCCTACAATCTTAAAAATCCCTTCAAAATATTAAAATCTATAAAACATTTCTCGAAAACTTTAAAAATATCCAGAAATATTTTTAAAAAATGCAAGACAATTAAGAAATAAGTATAGAATATATATTAAATAGTGATTCTACATCAAATAATCAAATAACCGTCTGTTATACACGTAAAAAAGTGAGTTTTTTCAGGGTGGCCGTTTTAATCAAAGCAAAAAATTCCCGGTTTTTTCCCATTTTGCAAATATTTTTCACGCCCAATTAAATTAAAAAATTCGAATTCTAAAGCTAAACATTTTTTTATTTGAAGTAATAAAGAATGAACAGCAAACTAAAACACTTAAAGCGGAACTTTTGAATTTTAAACTTTTAAAATTGAAGCTTGAAAGTTTTTTAATTCAAAAATTTTGTATTCAAATCCTCAATAATTTACAGGTATAAAATGGAAGGCACTAGTCACTTTCCGATTGAAATTTTTTCTATTAAATGCAGTTAAACTGCAAATTTAAAAATTTTTACCTTTTATAAATTGTACAGTTCAAAAATTAAGATTCAGTGCTAAAAATATAAACCCACGTTATCATTTTCAATGCTCTAAATTAAAGAGCCAGTCAATGAATTTTACATTTTCACAATTATATTATTTTAATAATTTTTAAACTAGAAACATTAAAAATTAAATGACCAAAATTTTTTTTAAATTAACTTCTTGAATTAAAACTTAAATTATTTTTATTTTAAACAGTTTAAAAATGCTTAAAAACCTTCAAAACTTTTTTGAAAAATCTACATATTGTTTTAAATTTTTTCAACCTTCAAATTATTTTTGAGTTTTTTTCGGGACTTGTGAATATCTCTTAAAATTATTCAAATATTTCATGAAAATTTTAAAAATCCTGCAAAATTTTAATAAATTCCTTAAAATCTTCCAGATTCTTTTGTTAAATCTTTCTAAATATTCTCGTAAAATAATTTCACAAAATAAAAAATTATTTTCAATTTTCCTAGAATTATTAGGAAAATGGTATTATTTTAAAGCATTTCACAATTTTTAAAAAGCTTCTAATTTTTTCGAAATCTACCAAAATCTAAAGTTTGTTTCAAATAAGGCAGTGTTCTATTTGCACCGAAATTTTGATACGGATAGCCGCTTGTCGGTACACACGCATCGTTTAAATTATTTGAAATTATTTCAAGTTTTTAATTAATTTTGAATCATTTCAAACTTTTGAATATCTCTCAAATTGCTCGAATTTTTTCCACAAAATTCAACAATTTCACTTACAAATTAAATTTTTTTTAAATAGGATAATTAAAATTGTTACGTTCGAAGCTTAAAAGCTCCTTGAAATGATAATGACTAAGAGCTTTCTATTTTAAACAATTAAATTTCAAATTGTTTACTTTTGAATATTTGGCTTGAAATCACTTATCCTAAATAAACAGTTAAATATTGCTAAATATTAAATAATGATTCTTTTTTCTTAATTAAAAATTTTTTAATTGAATGAGTAAAAAAAGGAACACTTTGGACTGCACTAATATTTTAAAACTAGTACAAGCCTTTTTCTATGAATTTAGTATTATGAAGTTGTTTTTAAATTGAAAATAGTTTATAAAGTTTCAATCGGAGATTCACATTTTTTAACGACTAAAGCTTTCGAATTGTAACAGTTTCATTTTCAACTTTAAAATCTGGAAATTGTTAAATTGTGAACGGATTTAGAATCGTCTTGTAAATCAATTCTCGTTTACTTATGAATTCTTAAAGTACAGTTTAATTCTTAAAATACAGTTTAGTTCTTAAAGTACAGTTTAGTTTTTTAAAAAAGTGAGTTATATTGACAGTTGATCAAATTAAGAGGTTTTTTATCAGAAATTTTTAATTACAACCGCTTTTAATTTGTAATTGTTTAAGTCTTTAGGGCTGAATTTTTAATTTCTTTAAATTAAAAATTTACGCTCAAAAATATAAACCTAAAATGGAAAATTTTTAAAGTAAAAGATGTTTCGAATCACGCATTGTTAACTGAGTGATATATTAATTTAAAAAAATAAAAAATCAACTTATTATCATTAAAAACTATTGAAATCGAACTTGGACAGATTTTCTTCTAAAAATTTGTAAATTCACGGTCAGAAAATAAATTTACTGTTATTTCCTGGTTTTTCACGGTCTCAAAAAATTCCCTGTCATTTTCTGGTTAACCGGTCCAGCGGCTACCCTGTTTTTTATTAGCCAACATTTTCTGAAGAAAGCAGAACCATAAATAAACGAATGCTTAATTTTTTGCGAACATAAATCACCTTTTTGAAATCTTTGGGAATATTTTCAAATCTTTGCAGTGTTTGAAATCCTTGAAATCTTTGAAATCTGTTTGAAATCATTGGGATCTTGTGAAATCTTCTCAAATTTATTGAAAACTTTTGAAATCATTTAAAATCTTTTAAAATTTTCTAAAAAAGCTTTTAAATCGTTTGAAATCTTTGAAATATTTTGAAACCTTTTAAACCTGGTGTATATTACCCTTTTTGAGATCTTAAGAATTCTTGAAATCTTTTGAAATCCACATGAACTCTTTGTGAAGTTTCTGCTTTGATAAAAAATTCTGAAATTTTTAATTTCTACTGTACTGTACACTTCTTGAAATATTTGAAATTCTAGTATTGTTTTGAAATCTTTATGAAATTTTTAGGAAATCTTTCACGTATTTGTGGAATTTTTCTGAAAACTTTTGTGTTCACTTGAAATCAATAAAATATTTGCAATCTTCGTAGAATCTTTTAAAATGTTCTAAAAAAATCTGACTCGTTTTAAATCTTTGGAATGTTTTGAAATCTTAGAAATGTAATTTTTTATACTCCTTTTGAAATCTTTAAAATCTTTTAAATCTTGTTAAAATCTTTTGAAATCCTTGTGAAATCTTTTAAAACATTTGTGAAATCTTTCTTGAATCTTTGGTTGTGAAATCTTTTGTATTCACTGGGATATTATTGAAATCTTTTAAAATCTCCTAAAATGTTTTGAAACCTTCTAAAATCATTTCATATCTTTGAAATCTTTTAAAACTTTTGAAATCTTTTGTACTGTACCTTTTTCAAATCTTTGAAATCCTTTAAATTGCAGAAATTTCAGAATTCAGGGTTTTATTAAATCTTACATTCCAATCTCAAATTAGACAAATTATTATACTACCGTAGTAGAGTTAAAATACTGCAGATATTCAATATTTTTTACATACGTAATTTCATTGAGTAGATTAGACCTTAAATTACTTTTTTTTAAGACATGTTTTTAATAAACTAGTAAATATTAATATTTGCTTAGTTCATGATTATTCAAATTTGTTTTTGTATAAAAATTAAAATTTGTATTTACTAATTAAATCATTATTTTCATTGAAATTAAATTTATATTTATATTTTAATGATATTATTTAAAATTAAAATGTTTAATTATATTTTAAATGAAATTTATTTTTTAACATTAATTTTTAAGTTCATCCCTTGAAATTTGTTAAAAAATTATTCATATATTTATAACAATATTTTATAGAAAAATTATTTCATGAATTAAATTCATTTGTTTAAAAGTAAGATATTACTAATTATGAATAATATTAAATTTTTTTAAATAAATTTTTGATAATTTAAAAATAATAAATTAACTTAAATTTTAGCTCAATTAATTTGAAGATTTTTTAATTTGATGATTATTTTATTGATTTTAAAAATTAATAAATTAAAATTTTAATATAATTATTTATATTTCAAACTTTGATTTTGATCCTAATAACACTTTCTAATATTATTACTTTGTTACGACTTCTCTGATTTATTAAATTATTAATAAATTTTTAACATTCTTTATTTTAATTAAAATTTTAATATAATTGAACTGACGGGCAATTTGTACATGTTTTGATATAATTTCACTGAAATTAATTATTTAATTAATTCAACAATCAAATTCTTTTTAAAAATTATTCAATTAAAATATTATTTTCAGTCAATTTAAATTTAACCTAAATAAAATAAAATACCGTCAAATTTATTTTTCATTTGTGTAAATAAATTTATTTAAATAATTTATTAATATCAATATAATTGTTTTTTTGTAAAAAGTATAAATGATATTGCTAGCACTTTTATTTATAAATAAAAATTTTTATAAATTAAAAATTTCTTTCATAACTATTAAATTTTATTTTATTATCAAATTTTACTATAAAAATGTCTTTATAAATTATAAATTTTATTTAATTATTAATTTAATTAAATTTAGCCAAATAATTAAAATTCATTTATATGAATAAATTTTATTCGAATAATTAATTTTTATTAATAAAATTAAGTTTTTATAAAAAAGTTTGACCGCTAATGGTAGCATTTCTTTCATTTATAATTATACATTTTTTTTAATACAAATTTCTTTCATAACTATTCAATTTAATAATTAATAAAAATATAATTGACTTAATATATATTAAAATTATAATTTATATTATTTCAAATTTAAAAATAATTAAAAAATAAAAATTAATTTTTTACACAATTAAAAATAATCAATAACTTTACTTGAAATTTTTAAAAATCAAAATTTAAATTTTGTAAAATTTAATTTTTTTAAAATTACAAATAAATATTCTTTAATAATTAAAAATACTTAATCTACGAAAAATTGTATTGAATATAGATGTGTGTGCATATAAATATTATTGTAATATAAATATTCTAATAAAAGCGGTAGGGAAATATCAATACAAAAAATTTATATTTCAATTGAAAATTTGTTTTTAAAATAAACATTATTTCAATCTGAGACTATTAATTATTTTTGTTTACATAAATATAAGCGTAAGGTGTATTTTTAAGTTTGAAGATTCGCTCAAATTCTTAGGCAACGGAAATTTTTTAAATAATTTTATCATTAGATTTAAGTTGATTAATTATTCATAACAATATAGATAAATTATATTCATATAAATTTTGTCAATAAAATTTTAATTTAATTTTTAAAAAATCATAAATCTTTGGTTTAGAAAAAAGTCCTAGACGATTCCAGGTTTTTCCCAGGTATAACTTTTCATAGTACGGATCTGTTTTAGTCGAAAATTCAAACATTTTGTTGAAAATTCGTTTTATTCATTAAATCTGTTTTTTACTTCTAATTTATGTAAGAAATCGGGTTTTTTTGTTTGAAAATTAATTTTTTTACCTGAAAATTCAACTATTTTGCACAACATTTTTGTTGAGAATTCATCTTTTCGGGTTAAAAATTCAACATCTTCGTAAAAAATTCGTATTTCCGGCTCGTAAATTCAACAATTTAGTATAAATTAAACTATTTGCATGAAAATTTATGTATTTTGTTGTGAATTTGTTGTTTTTTTTGGTAGGAAACCAATTTTTTGGTTCAAAATTCAACTGTTTGGTTGAAAATTAATTCAGTTTAGTCAAGGAATAAAGTATTTTCTCGAAATTCTTTTTTATTAATTGAATCTGTCTTTGTTTCAAATTAAAATATTTTATTGTTGAAATATCAACTATTACATTTTTTGTTGAAAATACATATTTCTAAGTTGAAAATTAAACTTCTTAGTTACAACTTTCTTGAAAGTTAATTTTCTTGGTTGAAGGTTCATAATTTTAGTTGAAAATCCACTTTTTTAACTAAAAATCTAACTATTTTCTTGCAAATTCACCAGATTGGTTAAAAATTAACATTTTGTCGAAAATTCATATTCTCACGGCTTTAAAACTCAAATGTTTTGTCGAAAATTCGTCTTTTTGTCTTAAAAATTCAACTCGTTCTGTAGATTTTGTACCTTTTTAGGTTAAAAATGCAACACTTTAGCTAAAAATTAATGATTCAGTTAAAAATTAAAATTCTTCCTAAAAAATTCGTATTTTTGGCTCGACAATTCAAGAATTTGATATTTACAATTAATCAATACAATTTAATTATCTGGTTAAAAATTGATGTATTTTGTTAAAAATTCGTCTTTTTTTGGGAAGAAGAAATTTTTTGGTTGAAAATGCAACTGTTTGGTTAAAAATTAAATCTGTTATAGTCAAGGATTCAAGTATTTAATTAAAAATTCATGTTATGGATCAAATATAACTGTTTTATTTTATATTAAAATATTTTTGTTGAAATATCAACCTATTACATTATTTGTTGAAAATTCATCTTTTTTATTTGAAAGTTTATTTTTGTTGCTGTTAGAAATTAATGTTTTTTACTGAAAACTAAATTATTTTGTTGAAAACTTAACTGATTGGTTGAAAAAAAACGTTTTTATTAAAAAATCATATTCTCGGCTTGAAAATTCAACACTTTCTGCAGATATTTTACCTTTTTTAGATAAAAATGCAACTGCCTGGTTAAAAATTAATATGTTTCAGTTAAAATATTAACTGTTTTCGTAAAAAAATCGTATTTTCGGCTCGATAATTTAATCATTTGGTCAAAAATTAAACTATTTATTTAAAAATGTATGTATCTTGTAGTAAATTCGTATTTTTTGGTATAAAGTTTGTGTGAATCCAACTGTTTTTTTTTTAAATTCAAATCATTTTTCGTTGAAAATTCAACTCCTTGGTTGAAGCTTGAGCTACTTTTCTCAAAGTCAATTTTTTTTGGCAGAAAATTGAACTATTTGATACAAAATTAAACTCTTTTGTGGAAAATTAATCTCCTCATCGACATTTAATTCACTTGAATAAAAATTAGTGATTTTAAAAATTGATCTTTTTAGTTTAATAAGTTAATTATTTAGTTGAAAGGTTTCAGAAACGAAACAAATATAAACTAAAAATTAATTAAATAAAATTTTACTATCATCACATCCATTGTTCAAACTATTTAGTTGGACATTTATGTAGTTTGTTAAAAATATATCTTTTTTATAGAAAATTAATCTTCTTAGTTGAGAATTAAACTATTTGGTTGAAAATGTATGTATTTTGTTGGTAATTCGCCTTTTCTGGTAGAAAAGCAAACTTCTTGTTTAAAAATTCAATTATTTGGTTAAAAATTCAGCTATCTGGTTAAAAATATGACTATCTGGTTGAAAATTAATCTGTTTTGGTTAGGAATTCAACTATTTTGTTAAAAATTCGTCCTTTTTGGTTCAAATCAACTGTTTATTATTTAAAATGAAAATATTTTTTTGGTTAAGACATTAATTATTACATTTTCTGTTAAGAATTTCATTTTTTTTCGTTAAAAAGTCAACTATTTGCCTAACGTTATTTTTTAATGAACCCTAAATAAATAACGACAAGAATTTTAGCACACATATGATTTTAGACAATTAGGGAAGAAGTTCAAGAATATTTTTACAAGTGGAGTAAGGAAATACTGTGATAAAAGTGTCTTTAGTGTCATTTTTTCGAAATAGTAGCAAAATAGTGCCATCGCTCAAAAAAATGGTCAAATAGTTTCAATAGTGTAATTCTAAATAAATAACTCTACTTAAATAATAATTTCTGACCTTCTTGTTAGTCTTGAAACATTATTTCAAAATTTTCTTTCACTTTAAAGTCTTTCAGAGAGTTTAATTTGACTAAAAAAATTGAACTTCACGAAATTCTAACCTCAAATTTAAAACTTTATAAAATACCCCAAATATCGATAAATTTGGACCAGGAAAGACACAAAAATACTTCAGAATATAATATAATGTATAAATTACCATTATAAAGAGCAGAGTTCGCAACGGCAGCACCCACTGCAATAGTTACACCAAGTTGGCCTAGTCTTCCAAACAGTCTCGAAGCCATTATTTTCGTACCTATTTATCTGAAACAGATACGAAAAACTGTACTAAATTTAATTTCGCAAACTTCACAAAATGATCCAAAACACTCATTATTTGTAGAGAAAAAACTTGATCGAAACTCAATAATCTCTGCACTTTGATAACAAACCTAACCTATAAATGAAAGAAGCGTTCTACTTCGGAAGAAAACGCGAGAACGAGTGTTAAAAACGGAGAATAAAAAACTTTTTATTGTACACAAAACACAGATCTAATTTCACAGAAAAAATAGAGAAAAATACTCAAAAACCAAATTCACCGGCCCGAATCGGAACTTTGAACTCGTGCGTTTTTTGACTTGACCCGAAAATTCGAGTGTTTTAGAACACTGGCATGCTTTTCATGCGGTTAAACAATACTTTTTTTATAACAATCACTATCCGTTCTTACGTAATTTCCTGATTCTG
>JAUELO010000100.1:9751247-9767739 GCA_032357855.1 Amphibolips quercusostensackenii
ACTATGGAGAGTTGGCTAACGCCATCTTTTGTAAAACGCTACGAATTAATTCCAACACCTGGTATAATTTTGAAAATTATATTTCGATTTCATACTCTGTTTTCAATAAAAAAATCATTTTTACTAAAATGTTTCAATGATTTTAAGTTTATATTTGCTAATTTTAACTTTCATTTCTTGAAATATGATTTCTCAATAAACTTCTACACTAATTAAAAAAAATTAAAATTTGAGTAGAAAAATAACAGCGTATCAAAATACATTGTTGAATACTTAAAACATATGTACATAGAATTTCTAAAATTAAATTCAGATACTTACGTCACGGTTTTTTTTGTAAAACAGTGCATAAAATGCATCCCTTATTAATTAAAACCTTAATACCTATAATTTAGAAAAGTATATTTCGATTCGATACTCTGTTTTCAATAAAAAAAAAAAATTTGCACAGAAATATTTAAATAATTTTTACCTTATATTTTTTAATTTGGACTTTTATTTCTTGAAGTATGATTTATTAATAAATTTTGACACTATTAAAAAAACCAAAGTTTTGATAGAATAATAACAACGTATCAAAATACATTGCTAAATAATTAAAACATATGTACATTTGATTTCGAAAATTAAATTCAGATATACTCACTTCACGGTTCTGTTTGTGAATCAGTACAGCAAAATACATCGCCAAATTATTAAATATTATAACTTATCATTTGAAAAGTTATATCATGTTTCGATATTCAGTTTTGCATATGAAAGTCATTAAAGTGTATTTGCACTGGCATGCTTAAATATTTTTTACTTCATATTTCTTAATTTGAACTTATATTTCTTGGAATATAATTTATTAATAAACTTTCACACTAATTAGAGAAAATTAAAATTTTAGTACAAAAATAACAGCGTATCAAAATACATTGCTAAATAATTAAAGCATATGTACATATAATTTTAAAAACCAAAATCAGTATCTCACTTCAAAGCCCTGTTTGTGAATCAGTGCATGAAAATACATCCCTTATTGATTAAAACATTAATTTCTATTATTTTTAAAAATTATATTTCAATTCGATACTCGGCTTTCAATATAAAAATCATTGGCGCTGAAATGTTTAAATAATTTTTAGTTTATATTTCCCAATTTGAACTTTTATTCCTTGAAATATGATTTATCAGTAATCTTTCACACTAATTAAAACAAATTAAAATTTAAGTAGAAAAATAACAGCGTATTAAAATACATTGCAAAATAATTAATGCATATGTACATATAATTTCGAAAATTAAATTCAGATACTTTATGTTTCTGTTTAAGCATTAGTGTATAAAAATTCACCGCTATATCATGAAAACAATAATACCGAAAATTTTAAGAATATATTCAAATTTAATACTCAGTACTCAATATAAAATTCATTAAACATGTATTTTAACAAAAATTCTTTAATATTTTGTACTTTATATTTATTAATTTAAACTTATATTTTTTGGAATATGATTTATCAATAAACTTTTGCACTTATTAATGAAACTAAAATTTCAAGAAAAAAATGCCAGCTTATCAAAATACAATTCTAAATAATTGATACATACGTACATTGCACATATAATTTTAAAAATTAAATTCAGATAGTCACTTTACGGTTCTATTTCATTAAAACCATCATACCTATAATTTTAAAAATTATATTCCAGTTTGATACTCAGTTCGCAATATAAAAATGATTAAACACGTATTTGCACTCAAATCTTTAAATGATTTTCACTTTATACTTTTTAATTTGAACTATTATTTTTGGAAATATGATTTATTAATAAACTTCACACTAATTCAAAAAATTAAAATTTTAAGGAAAAAATAATTGCGTATCAAAATATATGGCAAAATAATTAAAACATATATGTACATATAATTTTAAAAATTGAATTTAGATACTCACTTCACGGTTCTGTGCACCAAAATACATCGCTAAATCATCAAAAAATTATTACCTATAATTTTTTACCTTTCTCAGAAATAAGTAATAAAAATTTAAATAAAAAAAATCTATATTTCCGTAACGTTATTCCACGTAACATAAATTTGTAAAGCATTGTTTATTAAAGTTATATTAGCGATTGAATACAGTGCAATAATTGAAGACTAGATAACACTTTGTGATAAGGTTTTCCAACGAGAAACGATGATTCGATCAGATGCGAAGAGTCGATAAAAGATATTAAAACCTGACACTTGGAGCATCAGCCTTTAGTAAATGAATTAAAAAATTGTTGATAATGGCTAAAAAAGTGACTGAAAATAAAATACCCTTTACTGTGGTAAGTCAATAGATAATAATTTTGATTATCATATTAAAATAATAAATATTTTAAATGTTTTAAAAATAATATTCTGAAAATGAGTCATTTATTGTACCTGACTCAAGTTACGTTTCGCATACTCTATAATTAATTAATTTTCTTAAATTTTTTTTATTAAAAACAAATTTTAGTACAAAATTATATAATTCAATGATGTATATTATTTTATTTTCGAGAAATATTTTATTTTTTTGGAGACTTTTTTATAATTTATAGTTTTTTTTTGTTGTTTCTTTTCTGCAATAAATTTGATCATTTATTTATATTTTATTTACAGGGAGATTACGTCTGGATTAAAAATGTGCTCAACAACGAATTTGATGTCCCAGTGGGATGCAAAATTGTCAAAATTGACAAAAAGAAGATACAAATTCGCGATGATGATGGAAACGTAAATTTTTAAAAACATTTTTGTTGTTAATGAGTCAGATTTTTTATCTTAAATCGAGAACTTTTCTTATAAAAATCTTTCGTGAATTACATTTTCTGCGATCTCAAATAAAAATATTATTTAAAAATTCCCGATTTAAATATATAAAAAATTTGAGGTTGAAAAGTCCAAAAAGATATTAAGAGTTTTCAAATTGGTGAAAATTAAATTTAAATAATTATATAAAATTGAATACAAATAGAAAACAATTTTTAAATAAACTATCATTAGTTTTACAATAGATTTTTGAAGATTTCGGAAAAAGGAAGCTTTTTAAGAATTTTGAAAGGTGCCAAAAAAATAGAAAAATTTTATTAAGATTTCTGATAGAATTAAAAATTCAAAATTTTTAAATCGATTGTAGACGATTTTAATCAGCAAACTACGATAAAATGATTTTATGACGTATATATCTATGTATTGTTGAATCATCAATGAAAATCCTGTACAATAGAAAATTTATTTTTTGCGATTTTAACTTATCATGTTGATCTGTATCAGTATGATAACAATTAGATGATTGATTTTTTTATCAAAAATATAAATTTTAAGGAAATTGAAAAAAATATTGAGCTGAAAATGTTATTTTATAAATAAACGCACACATAAATTTGCTAAAAGCCACTTGTTGAGGTACGCTCTAAATTTGAATCAGTCAAAAGTGACTCACTAATAAGACCTAATCTGTTGAATTTTATAAAATGAATTTTTAACAAAAAAATTCAATATTTAACTAAAAAGATCACTTTTCAACCAAAGAAATGAATTTTCAGCTGAAATGAATTATAAAAAAAAAATTTAACAGTGCAGTTTGACTTTTAACCAAAAAGTTAAATTGTCAACAAAAAAAATAATTTTCGGTAAGAAGATTAAATAAAAAAAAACGAATTTTCAACAAAATGAATAATTTTTCGTTTAATTAGTTTCTATTAAATGATTTAAATTTAGAATGTAACATAACTTTATTTTTAGATATTTTTTCAGAATTTGATGAAAGTAAAATACATCAGGTGATCTTGAAAAAATTAAAAAAATTTAAAAAATGTCAAAAAAGTGTCTGTTTTTATAAATTTTTTGAAACTGTATTTTCTAAAAATCCCACTTTTGAAATATTTTTTTTAGAATTAGTTTGTGTGGTAAACCACTGTTTGACATTTGAAAAAAATTATTTTAAAAAATTTATTATTTTTGTATTTTTTGAAATGAACGGAACGTATAAAGAAATATTCACACAAAAGTTTTAAAATATAGAAAAATTCTGTCAAAAATACCTCTTACGTTTTTGTGATATTTTGCACCGTTTACGAGAAAATAATCGAAAATTATATCAAAAAAAATTTCCCGAAAACGAAAATGGTCGAAAACTGATAGAATGCTTTTCTTATATGAGCAGAAAATGAGCGCAAAATTTAATTAAAAATATAAAAAAATTGTGGCTTTCTTGAAAATCTTTATTTTTCACATCGAATTTTGAAAACATGAAGAAAAGATTTTTAGAGAAACCACACCTATTTTATTTTTTGCAATATTTTTAAAAAGGTTTTGCTAATATAAAAAAGGCATTCTATTCTATTTTTGATGTCAGAATTTTTTTTTTATATAATTTTTGATTTTTTCTCGTAAGCGATGAAAAATGTTGTAAAAGAGAAAAATACATTTTTTGTAGAACTTTTCGAAATGGGTAAACTTTTTTAAAATTTCGTGTAGCTTTCGTTATTTTAGAGAAAAATGGTAAATATCAATTTTTAAAAAAATAATTTTTTTCTTTAATAGAAGCAGTGGTTTGCCAAAAACTAAACTCAAAATACGGAGTTCATATCAATTCATATTATTTTTGCATTTTTAAAATATTTTTTTAATCAATTCAAAAGCAAGAATTTACTATAACTAGTGAGAAAAATCTCCGGAAAGAGTGGATAGATCACCAAAAATTCGATTTTCGATTTTTGGTCATCGATTTATTTTTATTTATTATTGATTTATTTTTCTTTGTTTAAAAAAAATGGAAAAAAGGAGTACTTGTTATTATTTTTTTTTTTTAATAAGTTAGGTCACTGCTTAAGGAATGTTCAAGTATTGTGCCCATAAAATGCCCCAAAAAGTGCAAAAAAAAAGTTTTACATAAAATTCATGTAAGACGGTTTTTTTTAGAATTTTTTCAAAAAAAATTATTTTTACTCGATAAGTAACAAGCTTTCACGTATTTTTAAACTAATTTTAAACTGTTTACACAATCCCCTCTTTCGTTAATCTTAAAAGTTATTATTTTTTGGGGTAAATGATACAATTGATGAATTTTGAAAGTAATGTTTCTTGTTTAAAATTTTTAATTTAACAATTAAATTAATAACATTATTTGAAAGTTTAATTCAAGTAACAATTTTAATTTCTTTAAAAAAATTTTTTCCTGTAAATCGGGAAAGTTATTATTTTTTGGAATTAATTATAAAATTATAAATTATTTTATAGATAGTTATATTTTCAAATCGATTTTGTTGAGATGAGTAAACACTGATGAATAATAAGCGATAAAGTTAAGGAGATTTAATACATTAAGAAAAATGTTTGTTTGAATCTCATAAAATTTGTTTCAGTGAAATGATGGCGCGTTTGAGTCAAAAAGATTTTACTTCAATCAAACAAATATTTGTTTAAACAATAAAATATTTCTTTGAGCTTATATCAAAGAAAGAATTTATTTATTATATTTCAAATGAACATTTATCGGGGTGTAGTGTCATTAGGTGATATAAATTGTTGAAATAATTGCAAACTGTTTTTCAAAAAAAATATCACACCTTATATTCAAGAATCGCGTACTTAATTCAAGAAAATAATGAATTTTAACGATTTATCGGAAAACTAAATAATACAAGTAGAGATTGTATAAACAATTGCGGAATATGTTTAAAAAAACCACATTTTTGACATTCATCAACTATGTCCCTTACACCAAAAAATATTAACTTTTCACGATTAACCAGATACAAAATTTTCAATTAAATAATCTTTAGCATTTTATATAAAACTGCTCTTTTGATTTTTTTGCGGAAATTTCCCGGGCACAATAAAAAGGGAGTAGGAGGCGAAATAAAAATTGATTAGAAAACTGAGCTTTTCTTCATACATACACATTAAGGGAAATAAATAACAAAAAAATCAAAAGTCAAATTTTTGGACTATATAACTAATTCACATCATCTTAATGAAAAATTTACTATTATTTTCGAAATTTAACAATCTATGTAATTTTTAACGCTATTTAGCTACCAAAAAAAAGGGGATGAAAATTAAAAAAATCATAATTTTTTATTTGGACCACTTTACTATATACATTGCAATTAAAAATTACTAATTTATATTAATTTTAAAAACAACTGACAGAAATTTGAATTTTTATCAGTATTGATATTTAATTAATGATATATAATTAGAATATTGACGGTATTTGTTTTAAGCCGTGAACACGAAATTTCAGGTCGAATGGGCGAAGGAAGATCAAGTGATAAAACTCATGCATTCAACTTCCGTTTCCGGAGTCGAGGACATGATAAAACTCGGTGAACTGCAGGAACACGCAATTTTGAAAAATCTCCACATGCGCTACAATCAAAACATAATATACGTAATAATTCAAGTTTCTACATAATTATCATTATTTTGATAACAAAAAATTTATGGAAAAAAAACATTTTTTTCATTATCGCAATTTGAAAAAAAAAATTATTATTTGAAAAAAATTTAAAAATTTATTCTTATAGACTTATACAGGAAGCATGCTGGTAGCTGTTAATCCTTATCAAATTTTAAATATCTACACTTACAATGAAATCGATTTGTATAGAGGCAAAAAACTTGGGAAGGAATCGCCTCATATTTTTGCGATTGGAGATAATTGCTTCATGGAAATGAAAAATACTGGTATTGATCAGTGTATTGTTATCAGGTACTGACTGCAGTTTTTAATCTGATAAGGTTTCGTAGTCCTGTAGCAGAAATGTGGGGAAGTGAAAAAAGGGAAAGTTGGGGGAAAGCATAAGAAAGGGGAAGTGTCGAAAAGGGGCATTAGGGGAGGTAAGGATGGAGAAGTGGAAGGATTTAAGGGAAGTGATGATAGGGGAATAGAAGAAAGTAAGCGGAAGTTCATTAAGTAAGCAAGTAGTGGAAATAGACGTAGAGAAGTAGAGATGCGGAAAAGAAATGCTGAAAGAGATAATAAATAAAAAAATTAAAAGCCAAGAGGTGCTTAAAAAGATTAAGTGTTGAGAAGATAAGTAACGGAGGGAAATAGGGAAATAACAAGAAATGAGGATGGGGAAGTGTGGGGACAAAAAATAGGAAAAGTGAAAGCAGTGGAAGTGTGGTAAAGTAAGGGGAGAGGTAACATGGAACTAAGGAAAGCAAGGAGAGGTAAATTGTAGGCAATCGTCGAAGCGATAGGAAGTAGGGAATGTGAGAGCGACGATGTAAGGAGAGGATGAGCAGAGGAAGGAAGGGGAATTGGAGAAAGTATAAAAGTAGTCAAAGTAGGGATGTGGCAAGGGCAACAGTAAAAGCAGTTGAGGAGGAGTAGGAGTAGTAAGATAATTGAGGGTGCAAAAGTAAAGGAAGACTAAGTATTCAAAAGAAGGGGGAATGAATGGTAAAGTAAATGGTGGAGAAGAAAGGAGAAGAGAGTAGAGGGCAAATATTAAAGCAAGGAAAGCAAGGAGAGGGGCAATGAGGGAATTTTAAATAGCGAGTGGAAGCGGGGGTGGTTTAGGAAACGAGGTGATGTAGAGGAAGTGAGGGTGTGGAAGTGAGTAAATAGTAAGAAGGAAAAGAAAAAAAATGAAGGAAGTAGTAAAGTAGGCGAATTAAGTGTTGCGATGAGAGTATCAGGGGAAATAGCTAAGGAGAAGTACAGAATGTGAACTAGGGGAAGTAGCGAGAGAAAGCGAGTGAAGGTGCAGGAGTAAGCAGAAGTATGAGAATAGAAGAAGCAGCACTAAGAAAAGCCAGGGTGAAAAGTGAAGAAAGACTAAGTAGGCGAAGGAAGAGGGAATAAATGGTGAAGTGAAGGGTAAAGAGGAAAGTATAAAAGAGGGTAGGGCAAATATTAAAGTAAGCGAAGCAAAAAGAAAGGAAGTAAAGGAAGTGCGGGTGAGAAAGTAAGTGTATGTTTAGTGGCGAAAGAAAGAAAGTGGAGGAAGTAGTAAAGTAGGCAAATTATGGATAAGGCGAGGGTAGCATAGGGATAAGATGGGGGGAGGGGGAAAGAAGAGTATGTGAACTAGAAGAAGTGTTAAGAGGGAAAGCGAAAGAAGCTGCAAAAGGGATGAGAGGTGAGGTAAGTGTGGGTAAGGATGTGTGGGAAGAAAAAGTGGGCGCAGGAAAAGGCAGTGGAGAAAGTAGGAAAGTAGACAAAGTGGGAATGAGACAGGGGTAGCAGAAGAGTGAGTGAGGGGAAGTTGAGAATGTGAAATAGGGAAATCGGTATGTAGAAAAGTGAGGATGGTTGCGGAAGTAAGGGGAAGCAGGAAAGGAAAAGTAGGAGTATTAGAAGAAGTGAGGATTGGGAAGTGAAGCAGACTACGTAGGCGAAGGAATGTGGAAACGATATTAAAGTGAAGAGTGCGCAAGAAAAAAGAAGAAAGAGGAGAGGAAGTATTGAAGTAAGTGAAGCAAAGGGGGGGGGTGAAGAAAGTTTTGCGTTTGAGGGGATGTGGTTTTACTTAGGGAAGCAAGGGTTAGAAAGTGTGTAGATGAAAAGTGTGAGAAGAAAAAAAGTGTAGTAAGTAGTAAAGTAGGAAGAGTAAAGATAAGGCAAGCTAAGCAGGAGAATTAGGTGAAGAGAAGTAGTGGATGTGAATCAGAGAAAGTAGTAAAAGAGAAAATAAAAAGAATACAGAAGTGAAAGAAAGTAGAGGAGGGAAAGTAGGAGAAGTAGGAGAAGTGTGGGTGGAAGGTGAAGGGAGACTGAGTGGGCGAAGAAAGGGGGAGTAGATGGTGAAGTGAAAGGTGATGAAGAAAGAAGAAGAGAGAGAAAGGGGAATTCCACACTGAGGAAAGCAATAATAGGGTAAGTAATTGAAGCTTTGGAAATCAGGGGAAGTAGAGGTAGTTAAGGAAGCGAAAAAAAGTAGAGAAAGTGAGTTTGAGAAACTGAATAAAAGGTAAATGTGTGAAGAAAGTGAAGGTAAAGGAAGTAGTAAAGTAGGCAAAGTGAAGATAATGCAAGGGTAGCACGAGAAGTAGGTAAGAGCAAGTAGAGGATCTCAATAAGGCGAAATGGTAGAAGGAAAAGTAAGAGAATTTGCGAAAGTGAAGGGAAGTAGGGAAAGTGAAGGCTTAGAAGTGGAGGAAGACTAAGTAGGCAAAGGAAAGGGGAGTAGATGGAGAAGTAAAAGGTGGTGAAAAAAGGAGAAAAGAGGGAAAGAGAAATTTGAGACTTAATAAAACAAGAGAGGAAGTAACTGACGTTTCGGAAATCAGGGGAAGTAGAGGTAGTTAAGGAAGCGGGTGAAAGTAGAAAAAGTAAGGTGGAGGAAGTGAGTGAAAGGTAAGTGTGTGAAGAAAATGGAAGTAGGAAATGTAGTTAAGTAGGCAAAGTGGTAATAATGCGAGGGTAGCACGTAAAGTAGGCGAGAGGAAGTAGAAGATGTGAATAAGGCGAAGTAGTGAGAGGGAAAGTAAGAAAATTACGGAAGTACAAAAAGTGGGAATAGGATGAGGGTAGCAGGGAAGTAGGTGAAAAGAATTGGAGGAAGTGAGTTAAGAGAATTGATAAAAGGAAAGTGAGGGACGTTGCGGAAGTGAGGGGAAGCAGAGAAGGAGAAGTAAGGATAGTAGGAGAAGTGAGGATAGGGAAGTGAATGTAGACTAAGTAGACGAAGGAAGGGGGAATGGATACTAAAGTGAAGGGTGGGTAAGAAAGGATAAAAAAGGACAGTGAAATATGGAACTAAGAGAATCAAAAAAAAGAAAAGTGAGAAAAGTCACTAAAGTGAGGGCAAGTAAGAAAAGAGAGGTTGCGGAAGTATAGGGAGGGTAAGTGTTAAAGAAAGGGACATTGAATGAAGTACATAAGAAGGCAAAGTAATAGAGTTGTGAAGGTAGCATGGGGAGTGCGTTAGTTCACTAATTAAAGGAGGTGAACTAGTGGAAGTGGAAACAGGGGAAGTAAGGGAAGTTGCAACAGCGAAAGGAAGTAGGGGAGAAGTAGATAAAGTAAAAGAAATGTGAGTGGGTAAATGAGGGGAGACTAAGCTGTTGTAGAGGAAACAGGGTGTAAAGTCAAGGAAGAGGAAAAAATAAATTTCAAGGGGAGGGAAAGTAGGTAAGTAAGAGCAAGTAAGGAGAAGCAAGAGAAAGTGAGAAAATACGGAGTGTTGTTGTGACGGGGGGAATCATTAAAAATGGGGAAAGAAAGGACAGGAGGGGAGGAAAATATAAAACTAAAGAAAGCGAAGAGAAGTAAAGTGGGGAAAGTCGTCAAAGAGAGGGGAAGTAGAAAAATAGTGGTTGCAGAAGTGAAGCGACGTTAAGTTGGAAAGGAAAGGGATTAAAGGAAGTAGGGAAAAAGTCAAAGTGATGGTGCAGTAAGGCAATCAGGAGATGTAAGGTGAGGGGAGGAGAAGAAAGCAGAAGCGAGAGAAGGGAAAGTATAGCAGTGAGAGCAAAGAAGGAGAAGCAAGAGGAAGTAAGAAGATGGGCAGTGGTGTTGTGGCAGGAAAAGCATAGGAAATAGGGGAATAAAAGTAGGGAAAGTGATGGAAGAGGAAGTGGCGAAAATACGAGAAATGTTTATGGGAAATTGAGTAAATTGGAAGTGAAAAGCGTGAACTAGAGTAAGTAAGGAGGATAGAAATAGTATAGTAGAAGAAGTGAAATTAAGGAGAAAGATATAGGGGAGAATATGTAGAGAAATCGAAAAGAGGCGTGTAGGGAAATGGATGTAATAAAAGTTTAGGGTAGGGAAGGAGAGGGGATAGTGGAAAAGTGTGTGAGCAGGTAAATAGCTGAGGGAAAGTAGAGGAAAGAAAGTAAGGATAGAAGAAGTAGAGAAAGGAGAAGTAGAAGAAGGATAAGGAAGTAAAGGGCAAAGTAAGGGGAGGTATAGTTAGGATAGGTTAGTAAGATCGTAAATGTCGAAG
The DNA here is from genome assembly GCA_032357855.1 of Amphibolips quercusostensackenii. Taxonomy (NCBI): domain Eukaryota; kingdom Metazoa; phylum Arthropoda; class Insecta; order Hymenoptera; family Cynipidae; genus Amphibolips; species Amphibolips quercusostensackenii. Next base: position 9,762,177 of record JAUELO010000100.1, read on the forward strand.
GAGGGAAATTATGTAAGGAAAGAAAAAGAAAATAGAAGAAAAAAAGAATAAAAGAAAAGAAAGAAAATGCGGCGCCTGAATTTACTAATTTTGTTTGCACGTTTTTTTTTAAACTTAATTTTCATTGTTTATTAGTGGAGAAAGTGGTGCTGGAAAAACAGAGAGTACAAAATTGATTTTGCAGTATTTGGCTGCTATCAGTGGTGAACATTCTTGGATAGAACAACAAATTTTGGAAGCGAATCCAATACTAGAAGGTATTTCAAAACTGTATTCAATATTTTTAATATAATAATATCTTTTGTCATTAAATTAATAATAATCTAATTTTTCAAAAATATTTAAGCATTTGGGAATGCCAAAACAGTGAGAAATGACAATTCCTCCCGGTTTGGAAAATACGTAGGCATAACTTTTAATAAGAAAGGAGTGATCGAAGGAGCTCGAATTGAACAATATTTGCTAGAAAAATGTCGTCTGGTTTCCCAATCAAAAAGTGAAAGAAATTATCACATATTTTACGGACTTTTGGCTGGATTAACCAAGGAGGAAAAACAAAAACTGAACCTCGGTGGTACTCCCGATTATAAGTATTTAAGTGGGGTAAGAAAAAAATTATTTAAAAATCAATACATTTTAAAATAATGTGCTTTTCTTAAAGAAATGAAAAATTAATTATCAATTTTGATATAACATTTGGCTTGGAAAAATATCATTTGTTTTACAAGTGAAACCTGCTAGGTGTCCATGTGCAAGGACAGAGACGATGCTAAAGAATTCGCGGAAGTGAGAGCAGCTATGAAAATTCTGAATTTCTATGATCAAGGTTTTTGGGAAATAATAAAACTTTTGGCTGTGATTTTGCATTTTGGAAATCTGAATTATAAGGCCACTATTATAGGTAAAGTAAATAATATAAAAAAATAAAAACAATTAACTTTCTTTTTCACTACGTGAATATGACAAATTTTCTGCACCATCGATTTTGAAAATAAAAATTTTTAAATAATCAATTTCATTTTATGATTAAATTTATTTCTTAATGTTTATAAACAATATTTATAAAAGATAATTTTGACCTTGGAGTATAGACGTTTATTTTGCATGATTTTAACAAAATTTCTTAAATTTAATTTTTATCAAAGATGTTTCACCTTTATTTGAAAAAATTCTAGGATAATGTAAATCTTCACGAGTTCAAAAAAAATTTTTATCAAAATGTGGATTTTGGAAGATTTAGCAAAAATGAAGTTTGTCAAGAATTTTAAAAGGTTTCAATAGAATAAAAAAAAATTTATTTAGATTCCTGGAAAAAAATTCAAAAGATTTCTTATTTTGAAAAATGAATTTCAATTGATAATTAAAAAAGATTTCAAAATATTTAAAATGAGTTCTTAAATTTTCAAAATAATATATAAACGATTTTAAAACAAAAATGTTAAATTTTGCAATATTAAAAAATTAAAAAAAAAATGAGTAAATTTTAAAAATGTTTAGAAGTTATAAAAATATTCAAAAACAATTAAAAAATTATAATAATTTCATAAAAGTTAAAACATGCAGATTTTGTAAGATTTTTATATTACATTTGACAGCTCTTGAGGTTTTATGAAAGGTTTTAAAATTATAAATTTTTTTTTAGGATTCCTACAAAAATTTAAACTTATTTTTCATTTTAAAAAATTAACTTCCAGAGAATATTTGGAAAGATTTAAAAACGTTTCAAAAGTTTTTGAAAATTTTTCAAAAAAGAATTTGCAAGATTTCAAGACAATTTTAAAGGATATTTGGAAGGTAGAGAAGTTTCAAAAAGATTCAAAATTAATTTAAAACTTGAAGATATTTAAAAAAAATGAAGAATCAAAACTAAATTTTAGAAGGTTTTGAAAAAAAATTTCAAAGTTTTTATTTTTTATTTTTAAAGGTTTATTCTAGTCCTTTTTCTTCATTTTGAAAGATGTTTTAAAATCTTAGAAATAATTCAAGTCAGTTTTGAAGATATTCAAAGAGTTTAGAAGTTTTTATAAGTAGAAAAAATATTTTAAATCTGAAAAAAATTTCAAAAATTTAGAAAATATTTTTAAATTTTTTCCAAATTTTCAAAAGTCCTAAAAATCTTTTAAAGTGTCTTAATTATTTCAAAAAATGGTGTAAAATCCAGTAAAATAAAAAAATTATAAATACTTCTTTGAAATATCTTGAATATTCAAGAATCTTTTTGAATTTTCTTAACAAGTTTTGAAAAATTATGTTTAAATTACCCTAAGAACAAATAAACAAATAAACTTAAAAAATAAGTAATTATTCTTAATTTTTCTTTTGTATTAAAAATTATTTTTTTTCTCAAATTATAATGTGGTTTATATTTTTTGTCTTTCTCAATTAAAAAATCTTTAGTGGTTTAAAATGCAACTATCTTTCTAAAAATTTGTCTCTTTGTTTTAAAACGTCCTCTTGTTTGAAAAAAATTCTAATTTTCGTTTGTTAAAAATCTATCTATTAGATTACAAATAAACTTTTAGTTGCAAGTTCATATCATCAGATTAGAAAATTTGCCTTTTTTGCAGAAAATTCGTCCTTTCTAAAAAATTATTTATCTTTTCTGGTTAAAAATGCAACTGGTTGAAAATTAATCTTTTTTGGTTGAGGATTCAACTCTTTCGTTGAAAATTCGTCTTTTTATAATAAATTTAACTTTTTTGAATTAGAAAGTGAAATTTTTTTGGTTTAAATACAAAAAATATTTTTTGTTGGGAGTTAATATTTCTTTTTTAAGAATATTATTATTAGTTTAAAACTATTTAGTTCTGAAATCTGAAATCTTCAAAAATCTTTTTATTTTTTTTTCCAAAAATATAGGAATAATTATATTCATATAAACTTAGCAACTACTTAGAAAATAAATATCTGTTCAAGTTTTTCATTTTGTATTAAAAATGATTTTCATCTAAATAATTTTTTTAATTTCCTGGATATTTCAGCAAACATGGATGCGACAGCAATAAATGACGAAACAAATTTAAAAATAATTGCTGATATTTTGCAAGTGCATCAACGAGCATTGACTGATGCTCTTACAAAGAAAACAATTTTTATCCAGGGAGAACGTGTGGTAATTTTTCAATATAAAAATTAAGACCTATACTGATAAAAAACATAAATAAAAAAAATATAAATGAAAAAAAAATTATTTCTTCAGGTCAGTAATATGTCAAAAGATCAGGCACTGGACACAAGAGATGCTTTTGTGAAGGCAGTTTATGGTCGACTTTTTGTGATGATAGTTGATAAAATAAACGACACTATCTACAAGCCAAAAACCAAAAGCAAAAACTCCATCGGTGTACTCGATATTTTTGGATTCGAAAATTTCGATGTGAATAGTTTTGAGCAACTTTGCATAAATTATGCGAATGAACACCTTCAGCAATTTTTTGTGCAACATATTTTCAAAATGGAACAGAATTATTACACTGAAGAAGGAATTTCATGGAGTCATATTGCATTTGAAGATAATAAATCAATACTTGATCTAATAGGAATAAGAGCTATGAATATTATGGCTCTCGTCGATGAAGAAACCAAATTTCCAAAAGTAATTTCTCTTCATTTTTTATTAGTTATTTAATTTTTAATACAAATAATACAAGGCTGCAGGTTAGGATAAGCCTAGAAATCAGGGAGCAATCAGAACATTTTTGGTTAAAGAGAGTCAGGGATTTTGAAAATAAAATTCTGTCGTTGCGCTGACGCAAGCGAGCCAATCCGCGCGGCATCCGTGGTAGCGGGGTCCGCTGGAATGGGGCTAGATGCTGGTTGGCTACAAGCGAGGCGTGAGCGAAACCAATTCGAGCCTGGTAACGGTATCACGCTCTGATTGGCGGAGAGCGTGGCACGAGCTAAGTTTGCTGTTGGAATCTCGTGTCAACCGCAACGCACTCCAACTGGACTTGTTTACTTTATTTTTAAGGAACATGAGGCGAATGCATACTTAATATTAACTTACTACTAATAGGTACATTTTCGTCGACAATTATTTTTATTTTAAAGCTAGACCTTTATGCAATCAACCAAATCGTCGTGAGAAAGAAAGTTTGATTATTATTGAAAATTTGACAGCACGCTGGCGAGCGACAAAATATATTAGGGTAATTTTATAGATTTTAATAATTTGAAGGTATATCAAAGATTCTAAGGTTCTCTTAAAAATGTGAGGAATTTTTTAGAGCTTTAAAAAGCTTTAAAGCATTTTAAAAGTTTTCAAAGAATTTGAAATATTTTGAGGTATTTCAAGGGTTCCCAAACAAATTTGGAATAGATTTCGGAGTTTTAAAGAGATTTCAAAAGATTTTTAAGTTATTTTTAAAATACCAAAGAAATTTTTTTAAGCTTTAAAAATTTGTACGTAATTTTAAAAGATTTAAAAAATTTTAATTATCTTAGAGTTAAAATGAGGTTTTAATAATTTTAAGGTATTCTAAAGAATTTGAAAGATTCTAGGGTATTTAAAAAAATTTTACGGAATTTTTCAGAGCTTCAAAAAGCTTCCAGAGATTTCAAAATATTCCCAAGGACTTTATATATTTCAGGAATTTCCAAAATATTTCTAGAAATGTTTAATTACCTTCAAAAATTTAAAAGGAATTTAAAGGGCATTAATATTTTAATATATTTAAAACATTAAAAATTAATTGAAATTTTGAAAATTATAAACTGTTTTAAGGAATTTCAAGATATTTTTAAGGATTCAAAATATTTAGGTGAATTTAGAAAAATCTAAAATATTTTTATTATATTTTAATAATTTGAAGGTATTTTCAAGATTCTAGGGTTTTCTTAAAAATTTTAAAAGATTATAAGAATCAAAGGATTTTAAATATTTTAAGGTATTTGTGAAGTTCCCAAAAAATTTGTAATAGATTCTAATGGTACCGAGAAAGAGATTTCGAAGAATTTAGAAAATTTTTAGAGTAACTTTGAAAATTCCAAGTAATTTTTAGGAGCTTCGAAATATTTTAAGGTATTAAAAAAATTCTAATATATTTTCAAAAAATTTTAATAATTTGAAGGTATTCTGAAGGATTTTTAAAGATTTTAAGGTTATTTAAAACATTCCTGAGAATTTTCTAAGGCTTAAGAAAATTTCAAGGAACTTAAAAAAATTACAAAAAATTAAAAATATTTTAAGGTATTTCAAGAGATTTGAAGAAATTTTAAATAGATTTTAGTGGTATGAAGAGATTTAAAAAAATCTTAAAGATTTTAAAGGTATTTTTAAAATTCTAAAGAATTTTCAAGAGCTTTGAAGAGTTTTAAGTAAATTTAAGATATTTCAAAGAATTTGAAATATTTTAGGATATGAAACAAAATTGCAATGAATTTTCAATAGATTTCAATAATTTGAAGATATTCCAAAAAATTTTCAAGATTATAGATTTTTTTTCAAATATAAAAGAATATTTTAAAGTATTAAAAAAATTCTAATGTATTTTCAAAAAATTTTAATAATTTGAAGGTATTCTGAAGGATTTTTAAAGATTTTAAGGTTATTTAAAACATTCCT
>JAUELO010000100.1:9787528-9800118 GCA_032357855.1 Amphibolips quercusostensackenii
CATCAAGATTGAATCTAAATTTTTTAAACTGATTTTAGTTATACGTGAATTTTAAAAATTATTTTAAATTAAAAAATAATAAAATTGCAATAATTAATAACTTATTAATTAAAAATAAGTTTTTGTATAATTAAAAATATTTTTACAAATATAGAGATGCACTAAAAATGTATAATTCACTATACAAAAGTGATTTAACGCATTTAACTATTGGTTCTCTGGATTCTCTGCGTCTCCATCAGGAGTGTATTCGTATTTACTCACACAAGTCATACTTTTAAAACTTTTAACATGCAGTTATTTATTCATCGCACTCTTCAAACATCAAGCATTATATTTTTTCCAAAAAATTTTGAAAAAAATAGTTATTAACATTAAAAAAGAATAAAATTTGCTTTATTTATAATATTTATTTATAATATGGGATCTTTAAAAGGTATCGTTGTCTCCAGACGACGATTAAAAAGAAGACGAATTTTTAACAAAATACATGACTTTTAAATTAAAAAAGATAAATTGTCAACCGAACTTTTAAATTGATTTCCGAGGCCTAGAGGTGTACTCGCATTTTAGACAAAGCATTTAAGGTTCTGTCTCAGTATGCGGTGTGTCCTTGAATTCAAAAAGTGAGCACATTTTGAAAATTTCTGAGACTACGTTTTTTAAATTTAAAAATTCTATGTACGGTTATAAGTATTACTCAAGAAGACAAAAAATGTATCCTTATGACTTTTTCTAATAAAATTTTAACCAGAGTTATAGCACTTTCAAAATGAAAAAAAAAACGAAAATGTATATTTTAAGCCAAACAACGCACGATATAACAAAATATCACAGGAATAAAAACGTTGCATTTTAAACACTCTGCAAGATTATGACAACAAATTTTTATATTTTCTCTTAGAATTGAAAATTTAAATTTTGTCCGAACAAAAAATAATGAAAAATGAAAAAATCCATTTTGCAGCCAACTACAAGTTACAAAAAAATATGAATTGACAAAAATGGTGTATTCAAAAACGATCTACAAATTTGTTAAAAGTTACTTTTTGCTAGGACGCGTAGTTTTTTTTCATTTGTAAAAAACTGCATTGAGAAGAGAAAAATTGAATTTTTAGACAAAGCACACAAAATAAAAAAAATAAGTAAAGAAAAATTTTCACTAAAAAAAAAAGCTACAAATGTTTTGTTATTTATTTATTGATAGGATGCTTGGTTTTTGTTCTAATCGTGAAAAATAACATTTACAATAAAAAATTAAATTTTTGGGAAAACGGTGCAAGGTACCAAACAATTAATCAACAAAAAGAGTACGTTCAAAAAAGATCTACAAATCTGTTAGCGATCACTTTTTGATAGGACGCGTGGTTTTTTTTTCGTTAAGGGTTGAACTATTTTGTTGAAAATTCGTTTTTGTTGGCTGAATTCAGCTGTTATGAGATAAAATAAAAATATTTTTTGGTTGAAATATTAACTATTATATTTTATTTAAGAATTCATCTTTTTTTGATGGAACTTCAACTACTTAGTAGGAAGTGAAACTACTTTCTTGGAAATTAATCTTTTTGGTTTATGGTTCATCTTTTTAGTTAAAAATCCTCTTTTTTACATCAACTATGTTATTAAAAAATTTTGTGGTGAAAATTAATTTTTTAAACTAAAAATTTAATTAATCGATGTTTGTTCAAAAATTTATCTTCTTCAGTTTAAACTTCAATTATTTATTTGAAAATTCCTATATTTTTGTAAAAATTAAAAAAAAATTTATATAAAGTTAATATTGTTGGTTGAAAATCAATTTTTTTTTAAATTTAACTATAAGTTTGAAAAGTCCTTTAACATTTGATTCAATTTAAATCAGTCTTAAATTATGTGAGTGGAAAAAGTTTTAGTATAAAAAACCCGTTTCTTCAAATATTATACCTTAATATTGCTTCCCGTCTCTTCAATAAAATTTATAAATATTATAGGTCCATCGATTTTCCACGAATCAAGGAATATTTTTCATTCTTGCATCGATTTTAAATTATATTAGTAAACAAGGTTTAACAATGAAAAACCGGTTTTTAAAATATTATAAAGTGCTGAAAAATGCAATTAATGATAATAACAATTCTAAATAAATTAAGTAAACAAAAAAAATAAAAAATGAAGTTAGTGAAATTCATAAACCTCAGAAATTAAAAAATTTATTTAATTTTAAATTGTTACAATTTTATACAGTTTTATACAACACACTTACACACTTACACACACACACACACACACATATATATATCAGGTTTTCATCACATTTTACTTGCAATAATTCTACGTAATTCTACAACATAAAAAATGAGCAGATTACAGCAGACAACTATTTTCCAGCTGGACGCTGGACTGAGAGTTGCACACTATGCGCGTGCGCGAAAACGGGTGCCTGAGCTAAAAAGTAGAAGTTGGAGGTGTGCAAAAGATCGTCTCCAGCGTAACCCAGTGTGTATACTAAGGGTTTCTTTTTCTTTAGAGATTTCAAAAATTGATATAATGTCTAAGGCAGGGCAAATGCCACTCGTTGTGTCAATTCGAAAAAAACATACAATGTCTCATTTTTATTTTTTTAAAAATCATTTAAAGAATTAATTTATTGCAAAGCAAAATAAATATTACCGACCATAATGCTAATTAAAAAACCTTCTTAACAATTATGAAAAATTGACCATATAACTAAAAAAAATCTAATCTAGTGGAAGGAAAGAAGAATTCAAGAAATTCAAAGCCTTCGAAAAGAGGAAGAGAAAATGCTGAAAAAGCAGGGCAACAGAAAGTATAAGGAAGTGGCCGCTGCAAACTTTGATGAGCGAATGCTGGAACTGAAGCGATTCGTGGCCGAGAACGAGAAAAAAGAGACGGAGACTCCACCGAAGGAATCCGAAACTAATATTGATAGAATTTTCGAATTTCTTGAAAATGAGCCAAAAGCTTCAATTTCGAAGGATTTGCCTGCCGATATGTATGCGGTAAGTATCATTTTATTAAAATTCATGTTTTTTAAAAATTGTATCAATATAAAAACAATATTGGTTGCAACAACCAAATGCCAAAAGACTTAGTCCGCAAAACAAGTTCTCGGGTACGAAAAAAAATGAAATATATAATCTTATATTATTGAAAAATGTGTGGACAAATTTCGAAATTTTTACGGACAGTTCTTGAAGATTTCAGATTTAAATATTAAAAAAAATCGTATTTGTGCCATTTAATTTATATAATTTATATATCAGCAACTCGAATGATTCAGAGGGACGGCTGGAAAATCCGGAAAAATAAAATTCTAGAATAATTTATCATATTAAGGAATTTGAAAATTTCCGGATAATAAAATTCTCGACAGAAAATTTCAGATGTATAAAATATTTGAACTGAAAAATTCCCAAATCATAAAATTCTCGAATGGAAATATTTACATTTTTTTTATTCATAAAATGTATTGAACTATTGCAATTGAAATTATAATACCATTAATATGTTTCTTATTTATTACAAAAAAATAATTGTTTATATTCGCGAATTTTTAAATTTGGAAATTTTCTAGTTATGATATTTTATACTTAGGCAACTTTCTGTCGGAAATTTTCTAATTCTGTAATATTATAAACTGTCGGGAACTGCATTATCCGGAAATATTCCAATTCAGTAATATTATAAAATGTTCCAAAATGTTATTGTTCGAAAACTTTTTGATTCGGAAATTTTATTATTAGGAAATTTTCTAGTTCGGGAATTTTATAGTAGGTCAATTTTTTGTCGAAAATTTTTGAATTCAGTAATATTATAAACCGTAGGAAATTTCGCTATCCGGGAATTTTCCAATTTAGTCATATTATACATTTTTCGTGAATTTTATTGTTCTGAAACTTTCCGATTCCTGAATTTCATTACTTATACCAAAATGTAAGATTTTCGAATAATAAAATTTCCGACAGTTTATAATATTACTAAATTAGAAAATTTTTTAATTCGGTAATATTATAGATTGTTTAGGATTTTATTGTATCAGTCATCCCGATTCAAACTTGAAAAGACTGCTGACAGGGTCATTCATTTTTTTTTCTATTTTAAAGTGTAGTTTAACAGGCATTTCCCTTGAGAAAAAAGACGTTTTTTTAAATTATATTCAGAATCTCTAATATAAGGTGAATCGAGTTAAAGTTTTTTTTTATCTTAACAATTAGCTACAGAATACAAATAAATAATTTTTTTTTAAGATCACCCCTGTACGTCCGTTTTATAGGGTCCCAAAAACCCCATAAATAGAAAATTAGGGTTTGCAAGCTTTTAACGCTAATTATTATTTTTTTGCAAATTTTTTAAATACAAATTGTTAGTAATACATAAAAACTACATTCTACTGATTATAAAATGTCTACATAATTTGTTGAAACAATTTATTATTGTTTATAGAAATTTAATTTTAGAATAGATTCAGAAAGTTGCAGTTTTTCCCAATTTTTCAACTTGTTTTCAACTTTTTATTTGGATTAAGGCAATAATTATTTTATTTCACCTGAAATAATTGTTTAAACAATATGTTTCATTATTTGAAGTCAAAATGCTCTTAAAATAATAACTGAAAGTTGCAGTTTTTGCTAAAATGTTTGAATTTTTTTCCACTTTTTAGTTATATATGCATGCTAGATAATTTATGTTTTTTTAATTGTTTTCACTTTTTTCAAATTTTTACTTGAAGCGAGGTGATAAGTATTGCAAGTCAACAAAAGTGATTGTTTAAACAATTTATTATAGTTTCAAACTATCTTCTCTTAGAGTAATGCTAAAAAAGTTGCGGGTTTTTCTGAAAATTTTAGCTTTCCTAAACTTTTTAGTTTAAAACAAAAAGAAAATATCAATATTAATTTTAAGAAAAAGACTTTTAGTAAATTCTTTTAAAAAAATTTACATTTAATATGATCCATATAGAAAATTTAAGGCATATTTAAAATAACTTTTATTTCAGGGAAATATATCTACAGAAAAAAAAGATTTATTATTAGCAATACGGAATTGTTTAAACAATTATGTTTTTTAAATTTAATTAATTTTTTCCACGCCAAGTAAAAAGTTGATAAAAAACTAAATATTTAGAAAAAAACGCGATTTTCTAACTATGTTCTAAGAAAAAATTTATAAAAACAATAATAAATTGCTTGAAAAATTCATGTCAACATATAATTATCAGTAAAAAGTAGTATTTTGTGTGTTAGGAATAACTTATATTTTTAAAAAATTACCAAAATATTATAATTATTGCCAGAAACTCGCACAACTAATAGGTTACAGATCAATAAATAAATTTTTAAATATTGAGTTTTAAATTTTTTTGAAAGAATAATGAATAATTAATAATCTTAAATTGAAAACGTTTAAAATTAAAAAAGAAATGTATTGAATCTCTGAGAATTGAAAACATTTTTTTTCAAACTATTTTAAATCAGGTAAAGTTTTTAAAAAGGCACTATTTCAAATGGAATTAAAAGGCATTCAAATTGTTTTATTTTTCAATAAAAAATTTTAAAAGTGGATTATTTAAAATGAAAAATTTTCTAATCAGAAGCTCTTAAATTAAAAAAATTTTTGACTGCATTTTTAAAAATTGTACATTTTTTTTAGATATAAGTTGGGATCGTATCTTTTCTATTTTAAAGCGTTCAAGATAAAAAAAAATTTATTTTGAATTAAAGAATATCGAAGTTAAATGATTTCAGATTAAAATTTCGAAAAGGGAAAATTTCCAAACTTGAAAACTAGAATATTTTCAGATTTGGATTCAAAAAATTGGATTATTTTTTATTCAAAGGAATTAAAATATTATTACTTCTAATAAAACGTTAGAAACTAAATAATAATTTGAAATTTTAATCTTTCAAATTTTAATAACTTTTAATTTGAAGTGATTATAATTTACAAATTTGATAATAAATCCTAAATTAAATCTTTAAAAGTCAAAGCTTTTGAAATTCCAGAAATTTAAATTGTTCTTACCGTTAAAAAATTGTTATATAATATTAAAATTCATAACACAAATTTTCATAAAGTCAAAAAATAAATTCACCTATATTATCGCTGTTCAAAATAGAAATATTTTCAATGATAAACCGTAAAAAATTAAATTATTTTCAAAAATCGTTTAAAATTGAAAGTAGTTTTTAAAGAAAAACATTAAAACTAGAAAAAAAATTTACTCTGGGACGTTGAAATTCGAACCAATCAAAACTAAAAGTAACACAATTTAAAAATATTACTTTGAAGATTAAAAATTAAAAGAAAAAAATACAAGGAAATATTGCTATATATGATTCCCGTATTTCAAATTGAACAATCTAAAGCTTTTTAGTTGAAAATTATTTTTTAAAGCTGAGTTTGAAATGTTCAATATTTTTAAGCATTTTTAATTTTAAAAAAATTTAATTATCAATGCCTAGTTCTAAAATCTTTTCATTTGTAAAGCTTAGATATGAGAAATTATTGTCCTAATATTTAAATCTTATGAATTCATTCTGCGGACATTTAATTTAAAATTTAAAAAAATTAAAAAACTAAAAAAATTTTATGTGATCAATAGCATGAAAATTTTAATTTAATAATTTTTAAAATCAATGCAAATTTGAAACTAAGTCATTAAAAATAATTCATTTTCAAATTGCGCTACTTGATTTTAAAAATTCAATAATTTTATTATAATTTTCACTTGAAAATTACCGAAAAAACATTTTCTCGCAAGAGGAATGAATGAATAGGTAATTATTATAGTTAATAATTAATAAATAATTATTGTAAAATAATTTTTAAAAATAATTAATATTGCAACACAGGATTTGGCTCAAAAAGACCAGATAGGTAACGGAAAATCAGATTTCCTTGAAATACCCGATGAGGAAGACATTGATGAGGATCTTTCTGTCTACGATTTCCATAAATTTGCTGCAATGTATTTCATTAGCAATGTTCCCCCTCAATATTCAAGGAAACCCTTAACTCATTCACTTTTGGATTTGCCACATCCATCAGATCAACTGGTAAATATAATTATGTGCCAAGAATTTATAAGTTTAAATTTTTTACAATTCCAAATTTAAAAATTATTTAAATCCCCTCCCCTTAATATATTTTCTTTCTCTTACCTTATTTCCCCCACGACTACTAATTTCCCTCTTATCATTTCTAACCATTTCCCTTACTTCCGCTCCTCTAATTTCTCATCATTTCCCCTACTTCTCTATCCGTAATTTTTTTTTAATTTCCCTCCACTCATTTCCCCTACTTCCCCACCCTACATTCTTCTTATTTTTTCTCCCTTACACTCCTAAAATTTCCGTTTCTTTAATAATTCCCTCTCCTTTCGTCTCCTAAAATTTATGTTTCTTTAATAATTTCGCCTACTTCCCCTCCTCCATTTACTCGCTGGTCCCTTTCTCTCTTTTCCCCTTTTCCCCCTCAATCCCTCTACTTCCCCTCTCATCATTTTCTCTCGTCTGTTTCACTCGTTCTCCCCTAACTTATTTCTCCTTATTTCCTCTTCCATAATTTCCTATCATTTTTCATACTTCCGCTCCCCTTATTTCCCCTCACTTTCTCTACTTCTCCTCTCTCATTTCCCTTCATTTCCTCTATTACCTGTCTACCCATTCCTCCCATTTATCATACTTTTCCTACCCTTATTAATAATAATTACCCTTTTTTCTACTTTTCCTTTTTCTATTTTCCATAATTTTACCTAATTTTCCTACTCTCACTTCCACTACTTTTCCTTCTCTCATTTCCCGTACTTTCCATTCCCTTACTTCAACTACTTCCCCTTTCCTTATTTTCCCTACTTGCCATCCCCTTACTTCACTACTGCCTATCCCCTTATTCCCCATCTTTTTCTTCTTACATTATCCTTATTTCTCCTCCCATCCTCTTTTATCATTTCAGCTTTTCTAATGATTTCCCCTACTTTACTTCTTCTCTTCATCTATAATTCCCCTACTTTTGCTTCTATTACTCCGCACGCCTACTTCTCTCTTCTCCTCTTTCCCCCGACTTCTCCTACTTTCCTACACTATTTAACCTCAATTACCCAACTTTCTTTCCTATTATTTTCCCTCGTATCTTTTACTTAGCCTCCTCTCACTGATTTCTTCTTGTTTCTCCTGATATAATTCCCCACCACTCTTCGTACTTCCCCTTTCCTTATTCCCCCTCAATTCCTCTACTTCCCCTTTCTTATTCCCCTTCTTTCCCTCTATTTCCTGTCCATTAATTTCTCTTATTTGGCATACTTTCTCTACCCTTATTTCTAATAATTACCCTTTTCTTCTACTTTTCCTTTTTCCATTTTCCATAATTTTTTCTAATTCCCCTACTCTTACTTCCAGTAGTTCCTCTTTCCTTAATTTCCCTACTTTTCATTCCCTCACATCAACTACTTCCTCTTTCCTCATTTTCCCTACTTCCCATCTCCTCACTTCACTACTGCCTATCTCATTATTCCCCATCTTTTCCTTCTTACATTATCCTTATTTCTCCTGCCATCCCCCTATAATTTTGGCTTCTCTAATGATTTTTCCTACTTTACTTTTTCTCTTTGCTCATAATTCCCCATCTTTTTTCTTCCATTTCTCAGCACGCCCCTTCTCTCTTCCTCTCTTTCTTTTAACTTATCCTACTTTGCTACCCTATTTAACCTCAATCCCTCTACTTCCTTTCTTATTATCATCCCTTGTCTCTCTTACTCAGCCTTCTCTCACTTATTTTTTCTCATTTCTCCTCCTATAATTTCCCATCACTCTCCGTACTTTCCTTTCACTTATTTACCCTCAACACCTCTACTTTCCCTCTTTCATTTTCCTTCATTCTCTCTATTTTCTGTCTACCCATTTCTCCCAATTATTATACATTTCTTACCATGATTTTTTAAAATACCTTCACTTTTTTTCTCCTATTTCACACAGTTTACCCTTATACTTTTATCATTATTTTCACTACTTTCCCTTTCCTCATTACTCCTACTTTCCATTTCCACACTTTCACTACTTTCACTACTTCCAATACTTTCCCTTTCCTCGAATTTCATACTCTCCATCGCCTTTCTTCCAATACTTCCCCTCACCTAATTTATTCCCTTTTTTCCCTGCTTTTCCTCCCATGATTTTCTATTGCTCAACCTAATTTCCCTTCCCCTGTTGCCCATCGCTCTTTCTACTTTTCTTCCCCTTATTTCATCTTAATTTTTCCCATTTTTGTTGCCCTCATCTTCCCTCACTTTCCCTACTTTTCCTTTCATAATTAGTATTTATTTTTACTACTTTCTTTTTCCTCATTTTCCCTTACTATATATATTTTTCCTCCCTCATTCCCCTTTGCTTTCCCTATTTCTGCCCACTCGTTCCTCCTCAATCCCATTACTCTTCCTTCATTTATTTACCTAAATATCATACTTTCTTTTCCCTTACTCTAATTATTTTCCCTCACTCTCACTGCTTTTCCTCCCTTTAATTCCTCCAACAATTATACTTTGTCTTCCCTCATCTCTAATTATTTCCCCTACTTCCCCTATTATCCTTTGGCCTTTTCTCTTTTCCCCTGCTTTTTCTCTCCCCTTCTTCTCCTCCTCTTATTTTCCGTGAATTCCTCTCCCAAAATTTTCCGTCACTCCCCATACTTCCCCACCTCTTATTTCCCTCTACTTCGCATACTTCTCCTTCCCTTATTTTCCTCTACTTCCCCCGACACTTATCCTTTATTTCCCCTCACTCTCCCTACTTTTCCCCCCATAATTTTTTCTATTTACCTTATAAATGTTTCTGTTCGGGGCTGCAAAACACTAAAAAATAATAATATTCATAAAATTCCCCAAAGTGTGCCCAAGCTCTCTGGATCACAATTCTTCGATTTATGGGGGACATTCCTGAACACCGAAACCCCATAGAAGCTCCCATCAATACTCCAGTAATGACCACAGTATCTGAAACGCTTTCAAGAAAATTCACACGAACAAAGGATTATGAAAATATAGTTAATCAAAAGAAATCACAGCATATTGTGCGGATGACCCTGAAAAGAAAAGATAGGTTCCAGGAAGAAATCAAAAGAGGTGGTGTTAAAAATAATTCATCATTATGATAAGGGGTCATCCACAAATTACGTAAGAAGTTTTTTGGGGAAAGGGGGTGATGAAATCTTACTGTTTATTATGAGGGGCGGTAGGGAAAATGGAAAATCTTAGGTAATAACAATTTTTACTAAGAAAAATAATAAATCTGAAGATATTACAACTTAGAGGAGAGTCTACCAGAAATTTAATCTGTTCAGCCAAAAGTGAATTTTTTTTCACCAAAATTCCTAATTTATTGCTTTATGATCTTTTTAATAATTTTACAAAATTTAAAAATTGAGATTTTTCCTTCAAAAGTTTTCGAAAGTTCTTATTTTATGTATTTTAATTTTTTTAATAGTTGTGTATGTCAGATAGTTTAAGAGTATAAAAACGACTCGGGGTTTTCAGGATTTTTCAGTCAAGAAAAAAATAAAATCCATGACACAGATGAATTTTAAATCCATGAATATGAATTTTGAACAAAATAATGAATTTGCAACCACGAAGGATTTCTCAGCCAAGAAAAACAAAACTGTAACAAAATTCTTGAATTTTCTAGTCAAAAAAAAAAATTTTCTACAGAAGAGTTAAATTTTCAACCCAAAAATAATAATTTTCAATAAAATTGTTGTATTTTATGCTAAGAAAAAAAATAATTTTCAACTAAGGACATAATTTTTCAACTAAGATAATAAATGCTAAACTAAAAAATATATATATATATATTTAAGGAAGCAGTTTTAACAAAATGAGATTTATATTTTAAAATAAAAACAGATAAATTTTTAAACCAAAAAGACGAATTTTCAATTTTTAAAAATATTTAAGTGATAAAAGAAAAAAATTTTGTAGTAAAAAAACTTATTTTTTACAAAATAGTTGAATTTTCACCAATAAAAATTTCCAGTTCAAATATGCAAAAAAATTTTCCAGAAAATAAGAATTTTTAACAAAAGAGTTAATTTTAAACCAAACTATATAATTTTTAACTCATAAAGACAAATCTTTAATAACAAAGTTGAATTTTTAATCAAGAAGGATTACTTTTTAACAAAATAATTATATATTTTAAAAATTTGAAGACTTTTCAAGAAAGTAACTGAATTTTGATATGAAAAAAATTAATTTCTAATTAAAAATAGTATGATTAATTTTTAGATTTAAAAAGATCAATTTTTAACCAAAACAAAAGAATTTTTAAACGAAATAGTGCGATTTTCAACTAAAAGGTTGAATCTTTAACTAAAAAAATTAGTTTTACACCAAACAGTTGCATTTTTAACAAAAAAATAGTACATTTCTACCAGAAGAGATCAATTTTCAATCTAAAGGTACGAATTTCCAACAAAAATGTGGAATCTTTAACCCAAAAATATAAATTTTTACCCAAAAATGTTATTTTAAACAAATTTTTTAAATTTTGTACAAAAATAATTAAATTTTTAACCGAAAAAGACGAACTTTTAACATAATAGTTGAATTCTTAACAAAACATATACTTTTCAACCAAAAAGAATTAAGTTTCAACAAAAAAATTAACTTTCTACCAAAAAAGGCGCATTTCAAACAAAATACATAAAATTCTAACTAAAAAAGAGGAATTTTTAATTAAAAATAGAATAGTTCAAATTTTCTGGTAAAAGAAATTAATTTTAGGCGAAAAATATGAATTCTTACCGAAAAGTGTAAAAGCTGATATTTGAATCAAAAATGATTTGAATTTTCAATAAAAAACAGTCGAATTCAACAAAAAAACATGGATTTAGAACAAAATTAGTTTAATACTCAACCAAAACAGAATCAACAGATCAATTTTTTACGAAAAGAAGATATTTACAAAAATCCATAAGTTTTTAACTAAGAGAGATATAAGTTCAACCAAAAATGAAATATGTTAATTTTCAATTTGAAAAAATTAAGTTTCAACAAAAATACAAAATTTTCAGCAAAAAATCTAAAAGCTGATATTTAAGTAAAAAAGAATAAATGTAATAAAAAATAAATAATGGAATAAAATAAAATAAATAAAATAGTTAAATCTTTACCCAAAACAGATGAATTTTCATCCAAAAAGTTACATTTTGAACAAAAAAAATTAAATTTTTATAAAAATAGATAAATTTCAAACCAGAAAACCAATTTTGAAAAATGCAGTTTGATTCTCAGCCAAAAAAAGGCTTTCTAACAAAATTATTGAATTTTTAACCAAAAATAATTACACTTTAAACAAAAATAGAAGTATATTCTTTTTTGGTTCTATTATTTAAATTTGCATTAGAGTGAAAAATCAAGAAAAGTGTGAAAAGTGAGGAATAGGGGAAATACTGTGAAGAGTGGGACAAGTAAATTAGAATTTTGAAAATTCATAGAATCAAGAATAATAGCTTAAATTGATGAAGGGACAAATCTTGAACAAATCTTAAGGAAAACCTTTTGGTATCTTTCAATGGGGGGGGGGGGGTTAAATTCTCAG
>JAUELO010000100.1:9802706-9813836 GCA_032357855.1 Amphibolips quercusostensackenii
CTACAAAAACAATTTCACTGATTGAGCAAGTGATGCAGTTGCACTTATTAAACCAGTGGAATCGCACTGATAGTCAATGAAAAACTTTAAGCTGTTTCAACCAGTAAAATTTTACTGGTTCTTTTCAAGAAAATTCACTTTGTTCAATGAATTCTTTTTTTCTTCCACTTTTCAAGAAACTTCTTTTTATTGTTTTTTCGCCTAAATGCGATCCGAAATTATAGAATTTAATGAGAAAATGAAACTATTTTCTGTGACAAATTATTTTTTCTTGTTGTTGGAAAGTTTATTACATTCCTGGTTCGAAATTCTTCTCACTTAATTAAAAATTCTATAATTTGGCTAAAAATTTGATTATTTTGTTAAAAATGCCAAAGTTAAACTGCTTTGTTAAAAATTAAACTATTTTCCTAAAAATGCATCTTTCTTAGTAGAAAATGAAACTATTAGGCAGAAAATTTATGTATTTTTTTTTAAATTCGTCTTTTTGGTAGTAAATTAATCTACCCGGGCAAAAAGTTATCTTTTTGATTTAAAATCCAACAATTCGATTAAATATTACACTCTTTCAATAAAAATAATTTTTTTGAAAGATTCATCATTTTATTTAGAAATTCATCTCTTTAAACGTAAATCTTTACATTTGATTTAAATTCTTTTTTTTTTTTTAGTTGAGAATAAAGTTTATTCAATAAAAGCATATATATTTAATTTTTGTTTGAAAATTTATATTTTTTTAAATTTAAAATTTATCTTTCCCAGGTAAAAATTGTACTATGTGGTTGGAAAATTATGTATTTTGTTAAAATTTTGTCTTTTTAGGTAAAAATGCAACTGTTTGGTAGAAAATTTAACTATTTTGTTGAAAGTTACTTTTTTTTAGTTGAAAATGAATTTTTTAGCTGAATATATAAATAATCTTATAAATAATCTCTTTTGATTGAAATGTGAATTGTTTCATGTTTCGTTAAAAATTCACCTTCTTGGGTAGAAATAATAATTCATACTTAATGGTCAAAAATTTTGCTTTTTGGCATAAAAATTCAACAATTTGTAACAAATTAAAACCGTGTGGTTAAAAATGAACTATTTTGTTAAAAATTCGTCTTTTTTGGGTTAAATTCAAATAACTAAAAATCCGTTTTTGTGATAAATAAGTTTTTCAGATTGAAAATTTGAATATTTAATTTTTGTGCAAAAATTGCATTTTTCGTAAAAAAAAGGGGAGTTATTTCTTTCAAATAAAATTGACGTAAGTACCATATTAAATTCAATACGAAATATTTTAAGTTCCTGAGATTTCAAGTTGAAATATATTGCATTTGAAAAAAATAGTTGAATTTCAAACCAAAAAATAATAACTTTTAACAAAACAGTTTCATTAACAACCAAATAATTAAACTTTCAAGAAAAAAAGACGAATTTTTGAAATATGGTCAAAATTTTCACCAAACACTTAATTTTTCTAGCCAAAAAAACGAAATTTTGTTTAAAGTTTAGTTTTCGACAAAGAAGTGAATTTGTTTTGGCACAACACTAGATGAATTTTTAATCTAAAAGGACGAATTATCAACAAAAGACTAAAATTTTTTACCAAAAAAAAGACGAATTTATCAAAATAGTTGAATTTTCATCCCACAAAGATGAATTTTGGACCAAGTGGTTAAATTAAAAAAAAAATTTTTTTTATTAAATTAAAACAGTTAAATTATCAAACCGAAGAGACAAACCTATTAGAAGAAAAATGAATTTTCAACTTAAAATGTTGAATTTTCAATAAAATAGTTTATTTGCATTAAAAAGAAATTACTTTTCTATAAAAAAAATTTCTACTAGTAAATTGAAAAAAAAATTTAAATAGATATTTAAGTCCTGAAACAAATAGATGACTTTTCAACAAAATACAAGGAGTTTCTTTAAAAAAACTTTATTTTTAAAAGTTTTAAACATAAATTTTCAACATAAAAGGGAATAATTGGATTTTGAGATACAAAAAATTATTTAGAAAGAAAGAATTTTCAGCAAAAAATTTAAATGTTCAATTAAAGATGTGACTCTTGAAAAAAATTAATTTTTTACAAATAATTTTAAATTTTAACAAAGCAGTTGAATTTTCAACCAAAAAATATATTTCAATTTTAAATAGAAAACACTTGAATTTGACAACAAAAACTTAATTTTTTAACAAAATTGTTGAATTTTTAACCAAAAAATATTTATTTTTAACCAAACGGTTGCATTTTTATTAAAAAATTATAAATGTACATCCAAGAATACTAATTTTCTATAAAAAAGGCGAATTTCTTCCTGCAAAATACATGAATTTTCTTACTGAAAATATCAGTTTTCAATTAAAAATATCAGTTTGTAACATAAAACTGAATAGTTGCATTTTTAATTTAAAAAAGTAATACAAAACAATTTTTTTTTACAAAATAGTTAATTCTTCAAACTAGAAAAGGTTAATTTTCAATTAAAAATATCCGTTTCTAACAACAAATGGTATAATTACATTTTTTGTGAAAGAATTAATTGTTGAAAAGATTTTTTTGACAAAAGAATTCAATCTTCAAACTAGAAAAGGTCAACTCTTAATCAAAAATATCAATTTTCAACGAAAAATGGTACGATTACATTTTTAGTAAAAAAATTAATTCTTGAAAATAAATCAACAAAGTAGTTGAATTTAAAAACTAGAAAATATCAATTTTCAACAAAATATGGAATAGTTACATTTTTATTTTAAAAAATTGATTCTTGAAAAACATTGTTTTGGCAAAATGATTGAATCTTCAAGCTAGGAAAAGGTCAATTTTCAATTAAAAATATCTGTTTTCAACAAAAAAATGGTATATATACATTTTTAGTGACAAAATAATTTCTTCAAAAAAATTTAACAAAATAGTTGAATTTTCAAACTAGAAAAGATCAATTTGCAATAAAAAACATGAATTTTGAACCAGCAATAGAATAGTTTCATTTTTAGTTAAGAAACATAATTTTCAGATAAAAAAAAATAATTTTTAACAAAAAAATTCAAAGTTAAACTCAAAAGATGATTTTTCAACTAGAAGGGATAAACTTACAACCAAGAATATTAAAATTCAGAAACAAACGAAATTTCTACAGAATACATGAATTTTTAAAGTAGGATAGATTCATTTTCAATCGAAAATATCAAATTTTAACGAAAAATTTAATAGTTACATTTTTAGTTGAAAAAATTGGTTTTTAAACATTTCGACAAAATATTTTCATCTTCAAACTATAAAAAGGTTCATTTGCAATAAAAAATATCCGTTTTTAACAAAGAATTGTAAAATTACATTTTTAGTTTAAAAATTAATTCTTAACTTAAAAACAAAAATAAATTTGCAACAAAATAGTTGAATTTTCAAACTAGAAAAGATCAATTTCCAATTGTAAATATCAATTTTTAACGCATAAAAAAAAGTTATATTTTTATTAAAAAATTAATTCTTAACCAAAATTAATCGATTTTTAACCAAAAAATGAATAGTCAAATTTTTAATAAAAAAGATTAGACATCAACCACAAAAAATGAATTTAATACAGAGTAGTTCGAATTTTAACCAAGCATTCAAATCTTTTCCCAAAAAAGATTAATTTTGTAAAAAAAGTAATTTTTTTGTTCAAAATTCTACTATTTTGTTGAAAAGTTGATTATTTAAATAAAAATACACCTTTTTATTCAAAAAGTCGTATTTTCTCGTAAAAAATTCAAACTTATTGTTTACAGTTTAACTGCTTTGTAAAAAGTTGATTTTTTTTATAAACATTCATCTCTTTGGTTGAAAATTTAATTATTTTGTTAAAAATTCGTTAAATTTCTGGTTGGAAATTAATTTTTACAACTGTTTTTTTAAATATTGCATTTCTGGGTAAAAATTTATCTTTTTTAGTTCAAAATTTGAATGCTTGGTTAAATGTTGTACTTTTTTGTTAAAAATTGAATGGAGTGAATTTTTTTTTGAAGATGCAATTGGTTTTAATTCTTTGTTGAAAGTTCCTATTTTTCGTTAATAATTCCTATTTTTAGTTGAAAATTTTTATTTTTGGTTGAAGATTTAACTACTTTGGTGGACAATAAAACAATTTGGTTTAAAATTAAACTATTTATTTCAAAATTGTACTATTTGGTAAAAAATTAACGTTTTTGTTGTAAAATCATAATTTCGGGTTAAAAACTCAACTCTTTTTTCAGAAAGTTCGTTTTTTTTTCTTCAAAATTCAACAGTTTTTTTAAAAATCATATATCTAATGATAATTCTAATTTTAAGTAGAACTTTAATCTTGTTAGTGAAAGTAAAAATATTTTTTTAAAAATTAATTTTTTAAAAGATTTATGTCTTTTGTTAAAAACCTATTTTGTTAGAAATTCGCTTTTTTCGGTTTCAAAATAATTTTATTATTTTAAAATTCAACTATTTCATTGTTGGTTCAAAAATGATTGTGAATGCGTTAAAACTGTAAGTTTTTTTATAGAAAATTAATAACTTTTATCAAAAATTCGCCCTTTTTGTCTAAAAAATTATTATTATTTATTGAAAATTTATCTTTTTAGTCACGGATTCAACTATTTTGTTAAAAGTTTGTCTTTTTTGGTTGAATTTACCTACTTAATTTTTTTTGGTTAAATATTAATCTTTTGAGCTAAATATTTAACGATTCCATTTTTGGTTGAAAATTTATAATTTTTAGTGGAAAATTCAGATATTTAATTAAAAAATTTATCTTTCTTGATTGAAAATGAACTTTCTTGTTGAAAATTTATTTTCTGTTATTTAAAAGTCAATTTTTTTGTAGAAAATTCGACTTTTTATCTTAAAAACCTAACTCTATCTTCGAAAAATCATATTTTTAGGTAAAAAATTAATCTTCATTTTTGAAAAATTATTTATATGATTAAGGATCAAACTATTGTGTTGAAAATTTGACTTTTTTTCAAATTAAACTAGTTGAAAATATTTTGCTTTTTGTTAAAAATTTGTCTTTTGGTAGAAAATTAATCTTCTCGGTTAAAAATTCATATATGTATGTTGAAAATTCAGCTATTTAGCCCCTAAGTTCTTTTCCTCTTTTTTAAATCGTTTTTTTTGTTTGTCAAATTCTTAAACCTACTTTATTTTAGGCTACAAAAAACAAGAGTCCAATCCTACTAACTGTGATGCTCATGGATGGAAACTCGAGGAATGTAGAAGCCGATTCAGCAACAACTGCTAAAGAAATTGTTAAAACTTTAGCGAACAATATGTCACTAGAAGATACTTTTGGCTTCTCCCTTTTTGTTACACTCTACGATAAAGTGTTATCTCTTGGATCAGGAAAGTCAGTAAAAAATATGCCCTTACTAAAATTGATATTTTTTTTTGGTAAAAAAATTTTTAATTTCAAATTTAAAATTGTATTGCAGAGGTCACGTGATGGATGCGATTTCCCAATGTGAACAATATGCAAGAGAGCAAGGCCACTCTGAAAGATCTGCCAAATGGAGATTGTTCTTCAGAAAGGAGATCTTTGCACCCTGGCATGACCCGACTCTTGATAAGGTTGCAACTGACCTAATTTATCATCAGATCATTAGAGGAATCAAGCATGGAGAATACATTTGTAATAACGTAAGCAATTTTAAAGACCTTCTGACAAAAAATTGTTATTAAACAATTTTATTATATTGCATATTTCAGGAAAACGATATAGCAATGCTTGTTGCTCAACAATTATATGTTGATCATCAAAATAGTATGACACCTGCAAATTTAAAAAGCGCTTTGCCACTTTATATTCCTAAACATTTGCTCCAAGGAGTTTCGGAAGATGTTTTGCCTAAGTGGGAACAGTTGGTTACAAAGGCATTCCGAAAGGTATTTCCAAAGGCATTTTATGTTAAAGAAAGAATTATGTTAAAGAACTAATTATTTTCTTTATTCTCATGCTCATAAAAATGTGCTTAATTCTCTCGCAGAACGTGAATCTAGTGGAAAATGCACCACCAATAAAAGCAAAAGAAGACGTGGTTTTATTCGCCAAAATCACCTGGCCAATCCTCTTCTCTAAATTTTACGAAGTTTTGAGAATTTCTGGACCAAAACTAGCTACGAATGACATTATTATTGCAGTAAACTGGACCGGGGTGTTCTTTATAGACAGTCAGGAAACCCTCCTCTTAGAACTTTCTTTTCCGGAAATTTCTGAAGTCACCTTTCAAAAGTAACTAACTTCTTTACCATTTAAAAAATTTTTAAATCTGTACTTTATTTTCAAAAAGTCATATTTTTAAACTTGCAGAATCAAAAATGCTTTCACTCACAATCTTATACTGTCAACCATCCAAAGGGAAGAATACATTTTCCAAAGTACAGAAGCTGAAGATCTTGCTTGTTTGATAAACATCCTCATCAGTGGTCTCAAAGAAAAATCTTTGTACGTTGTTGCGATTCAAGATTACATGAACGATGGTAGCATTTTAAAATTTATTTTAAAAATATTTTTTTAAGAAAACACCAGTTGAGCATATTTATTTCATATAAATTACAGCTGGAGAGTCTGCATCATTTTTACCAATGCAAAGAGGTGATATGATTAAACTTGTCGGTGATTGTAATGGTCATCAAATAATGAATTCAGCTTGGGGATATGGTGAAAAAGACGGTATTAGTGGTGATTTCCCATCAGAGTGTGCTTACGTTTTACCCACAATGACGAAACCTAATCCCACAATTATTGTGAGTATTGCTTATATGGTACAATAAGAATACTGATAACAAATATTTAAAACATTTCTGCGGAATCCTTAGGGAATCTTCAAAGCTGATGTTACTGAAAAAGCCTATCCTCTCCGAGAAAAGAAACAAAAATCAAAAACAACTCAACATACATTAAAGAAATATGCTGAGGAGCATTTCCGTCCAGGAATCAATGTTACATTTTCCAGAGGGTCTAGTATTTCTTCAGCAAAAAAAACGGCATCAGAATTATTGTGGAAACATACGAGAGAACCATTAAAATCACCTCTTCTTGCAAAAATCGTTGAGCAGAATGATCTTGCCCAACATGCTGTTAATATATTTTCCAGTATCTTAAAATATATGGGAGATCTTCCTAGCAATCGTCAAAGAAATGGAACGGAATATACCGATCAAATCTTTCGCCCTGCTCTTGAACATGTAATTATATTAACTAATATAATATTTTTATGAATAAAACCTGATTCTAGAAATCCCAAATTTTTTTAAATTTTCTAATTATTTACAGCAATTACTTCGGGATGAAGTTTATTGTCAGATAATAAGACAATTAACAGACAATCGAATTCGATTAAGTGAAGAACGTGGATGGGAACTACTGTGGTTAGCAACAGGTGTTATGACCTGCAGCACAAATTTGCGCAGAGAAATTCTTCAATTTTTGACATCTAGAACAAGCATCTTAGCAGCTGATTGTTTGAGAAGATTAGACAGAACAATAAAAACAGGAAATAGAAAATATCCGCCATATATCCTTGAAGTCGAAGCTATCAGATTCAAAAGCTTGCAGATTTATCATAAAATATATTTCCCTGATGATTCAGATGAAGCTTTTGAGGTAGTCTCTGCAATTTTTGAACAATAATAAGATACTGTTATTTAATTTATTGATTAAATTTTTTAAATAAAATAGGTCCATTCATCAACAAGGGCAGCTGATCTTTGTGAGGACATAGTATCTCGTCTCCAACTGAAAGGGTTAGACGGATTCAGCCTCTTTGTGAAAATAGCTGACAAAGTTTTTTCAGTACCTCAGTATTACTTCTTCTTCGATTTCGTACATGAACTCGTAGAATGGGTAAGGAGGTCGAGACCAACTTCTGGACCCATCCACGCTCAGTATCAAATATTTTTCATGAAAAAACTATGGGTCAATGCAATACCTGGAAGGGATGAAAATGCAGATTCGATTTTCTATTTTCATCAAGAATTACCTAAACTATTAAGAGGTTATCACAAATGCAGCAAAAATGATGCTATTAAACTGGGAGCTCTGATTTATCGAAGCAAGTATGGTGACAATAAAGCTGAACTAACAGAGATCCCGTAAGATTTTCTACTTTCTCAACTCTTAAACGAATTTAATTATTTCTCTTTAAAAATGTATAATGTTGCTTTCATTTCTAGACACAAACTTAAAGAATATATCCCTCCAGATATCATTAATTTGCTGAGTGCAAATGATTGGAAGAAGCAAATAGTGACAGCTTATAACCAGCAGACTGGTGAATATCTATTATTTTATCAAAATAGGAACGTAACAATGTTTACTATGATTTAAATTAATTTTCAGATATGACTGACATTGAAGCAAAACATCAATTTTTGCAACACATTTACCTGTGGCCAACTTTTGGGTCAGCATTTTTCGAAGTGAAGCAAACAACAGAGCCGAGTATTCCAGAACTTGTTTTAATAGCGATCAATCGAAATGGAATTAGCATAATTGATCCAAAAACAAAAGACATTCTTGCAACGTACAATTTTGCCGAATTGTCAAACTGGTCATCTGGAAATACATATTTCCACATGACAATCGGTAATTTCATGAAAGGCAAGAAAATTCTATGCGAAACAGTTCTTGGTTACAAAATGGATGATCTGATATCTTCCTACATTGACTATCTTCGAAACAGCGGAAAACAACCCAATTTTAAGTTGTAATTTTTATGTACAAAGCAGGCTAGATTGCCGAAGACTTAGACATCCTTATTTCCTTGTACAAAATATTATTATGAAAAAATCAAGCAAAATTAAATTTTGCATATAAAAATATATTCTTATAATATTATTTACAACACAAATTCATATTTAGTATAATCTATTCATGTGAAATTAAAGCTGAGCATTATTCATAACTAATTAAATTTTTAGGTATTAGTTCTGGATTATTCACACTTATAAGGTATATAATTTTGGCGCAGTCTTCATATTTTCGTCGTCTACGTAACCGCATAAACCAACATCAAGATGTTGTCTTGCACCGACTATGCTTACACTTTTCAAAGCATATTCTATCCATAAAAATTCAGTTTTGCTGGATTGTAGAATTACAAGTCCGTCGTTCTTTTCTACTATCCTGAAATGAGAGATTAAAATCGAATTAAATATGAGATTAAGATTTAGGGTAACAAATAAGATGAGATTTTTATTTATCAAAACTGTGGATTTGTGGACTGTATAAACTGTATACCTGGAAATGAAGTTAAAAGGTTCATCAACAAATACTTGGTTCGATGGATTTTCGATAATATTCCCATCGATTTTAACCACCACTTTGTAGTTCCTTGACAACAATTCCAACTTGTGATTTTCCACAACCATCATCATATCCAAAGTATTATCTGGTAAAGACTTCACGAAAATCGCGTAAGAAAGATGAACACTATCACCAGTCAGAAGAGTCCACTCAGGAGGAACAACTAATGGAACTGCTATGTCTTCTTTCGGTAAAAGAACCTTGGGGTATATTGTACAAATTTCTGGACAAGAAACAAAAATCTGTAAGTCAAACAATATCAGAAAAGATTTCTGTTTTAAAATGCAGGTAGATTCAAATCTTACGTAACATCGTATCACTGTAAAGTGGCGTTAAATAGACATGACTCGTATCCCTAAAAAGTCTTGGAATTTCAGCTCCAATTGGAATTTCAAGGACACTGAAGTCAGAACAATTATCACTTCTTATTACATTGATATCCATCATGTCCTTATCCATTGGGAATAAGAATAATATTTTCATATAATTATCCTTTGGGCACCACTCGTGTCTAATTCGAGGTGGTAAGAAAGTCCAAACATAATCCATTGTCGTAGCCAGTGCCCAGGACATATCTGATGGCACCTGTTTTTGTGGTAAAAGATTAAATTCTAAGATCGAAAAATTCAAAGTGCAACTATTTAAAAAAAAAGAATATCACCTCTTGCCAGTTAGCT
Organism: Amphibolips quercusostensackenii; assembly: GCA_032357855.1. Classification (NCBI taxonomy): domain Eukaryota; kingdom Metazoa; phylum Arthropoda; class Insecta; order Hymenoptera; family Cynipidae; genus Amphibolips; species Amphibolips quercusostensackenii. The sequence continues at coordinate 9,812,690 of JAUELO010000100.1, forward strand.
TCTACAGTATATTTTCTCATTTCCGTGAAGATCAAAGCATCACGAATGCAGTTCCAAGTTCTGGGTATAAGATGGTTTGGATTTTGAAAAATGTCAAGCTTCTGATCCCTAGCACAAGACTCTTCTTCCATATTCACTACACTAGAATTTCTTGTTTGCCAGAATTTTTTCCTTTGTTCTTCAGAAACTTCACCTTTTATATTTAGCGTTATTTTCGTATCAGGATATAGTTCATGTATTATATTGAAGCTGACTTTTGTATTTACTTCCTCTTGTCCCATTCTAATTTTTAGTAAGTCATCCAAAACTTCGGGATACATTTTTTCTATTTCCAATTCCATCTAAAGAAATAGGATAAGTCCACAATGAAATTTCAGCATAATTAAAAATACAACGGAAAGGACAGAATAGAACACCCACCTTTAAATCTCTTTCTCCTGGTGCTAATCTAGTCAAAAAGAAGACAAATTTATTTTTAATATAATCGTAAGTCAGATCGTGTTTGATAACGAGATTCCATGAACTCATTAAATCATTCGGAGTGGAACCTTTAACATCAACCTTTATAAAAACTTCGTTGTGCAATCCATTCATTGAATGTGAAGGAGCTTCGAACAAATCTTTAAATCCCCTTAAGTTCCAGTTTAAATTTATCACAATCTATGCAGAAATTAAACAATTATATTAATGAGGCAACTATTTCAATTGGTTTTAAATCACACACAAAAGATCAATAGCAGTACCTCAGAACTGGGATACATCGAACTTGGTTCTATCTTCAACAATTTCCCGCAAGTACCAACCTCTGGTGAGCTAATATCATTCGAAATCTGCTGGGTCACGGACAAAAAGACATGGGCAAGCCAGCTTCCCCTGAACGTTAAAATATATTTGGTATGATGAGTTAAATTCAACCATCAAAAAAATTAATTCAATAGATAAAAATATTATACATCTTACCAATGACTTTTGTTTTCTTTTGCTAGAGATCTATACAGCTCCTTCAAGTACTCCACTGGAGTCAACCCATTTTCACAATCAAAAATCGCATTTGTGTAACGAAGACCAGTATCCTTAGACTCAATAACTTTCTTATAATACTTCCTATGTTCCGCTCCTTTTGTAACAACCTCATGATGCTTGCAGG
>JAUELO010000100.1:9813936-9824875 GCA_032357855.1 Amphibolips quercusostensackenii
TCATGATGCTTGCAGGTACCACAATGTTTCCCCAGTAAATCAGTCTCGTCACCCGAAATAGATACATGATTCATTGCATAAATTCGTATACCCGAAACAGATAACTTTGCATCAGGAAGTCTCGCTAAAGTCACGACTGTATTCAAATCAAAACCTTTCAAAAAACCCATTTGTGTTGTTTTAATAAAAATTCCTAAAGGAAAAGCAACATCAGTTGTTGTGACTCTGTGCATAGAATGCCAAACATCAGCAATCGGATTATAGACTGACATTTTGTATTCTCCATGTCTCCAAATTCTTGGATCAATTTCTAATTTGACGTACTCGTTTATATGTTCTTTTTTATTTAATCTAAGGGAAACCGCATAGGGAATAGAAGTTCCCATTACGGCTGGTACTCCCAAATCGGTTGGAACATATATTTGGTAAAGATTGTGGTACATTATGTGTTGCCAATTTAATATACTGTTATCCTTGATACTTGACATCTTTTTAAAATCACTCATGAGGTTTGCCTTGTTATTACTATCATAGTGGTTAACCATGATAACTCGACCATGCATGAAGAGAAAAATATCAGCAAATAATTCTTGATCCTTTATATGTAGGTCCTCAACGGCCTGAAGAAGAATGTTCTTCACCTTTTCATCCGCAACACTTATATTAAGGGTTTTTCCAAATTTGGGAGTTTCCATAGAATCAAAACCGAACAAATTTGTGTTCCAGTGAATCTGTAGGAAACAATCGCAGGTCATTAAAAATAATCAGAAATGGTTAAAAAGTTAATGCTGATCCTAAAATCTATTTCTAAAAAATATCACTTACTCCATGTTCGTAGAACATTTTTCTCCCAACAGAACTAATGTGCATGATGTTTCCCATACTCGGGAGATCAAGTTTTTGAGTTATGAAGAGGTTACCTACAACAGCTTCTCCATGACCGTACTTTGGATCATTGTATTCCATACTATAAAAGGCAGACAATGCCATTTTTTGATTCCTAGGTCTCGTAAAACGCAGCATTTTCCTTGCCATTTCACTAATTACCCTCTTGCATGGACTGACCGAGTTAGCCAAACTCTCCAGTAAAGTATGGTAGTAATTATGGAGATGCGGATTTTTTTCAGAAACCATAAACCAGTATAGATTCATCATATCATTCGTGTTTTGCACGTTCGTCATAAGAATCATACAAGCTGTTAATCGAAGTTTCAGGGGTTCTTTCGGATTAGCTAAAATGGGCCAAATGTTGGCTTGTATGTATAAACTATCACGTGGTACAACATTGAGAATTGACCACAAGGCTGTTAAGCGTATTTCCTCTGGTCTTTCCGGGTATAAGACTTCTTTTGTTATGATGGGCATCAAAAGTGTCTGAACATTACCTACCCTGATGTTTCTGAGTGCCATCAGGTACACTATCTTCATATCATATAGAGGCTCATCTGATTTAGAATACAGAAGAGAATGTAGAATTTTAGAATAATTAGACAATCTGGGACTTTAAGATTAGATTAAAATCATTTAAGGGATTTTTGTTTGGGTAAATCAACTTACTCTTGACTTTATCCAAGAAGTCTTGCAAGTACCTATCCAGAATTAATGGATTCTTTTCGACTTTAGCCCCCATCTTTACAAACATGGGTTTGTATGTTTTGTATATCAAAGAGGAAAAGCAAAGGATACCAGCTTTTCTAACATCAGTATGAACATTGTCACCAAATTTAATAAAATCTTCCATTTCCGAAAGAAATTTTTCTGATGGGTTTCGAACAAAAGAAGGGAGTTTGTTCAATAACCCGATTGTTGTTGTCTGAGGAAGAACATTCTTGCGAATGAGGTTCCTGATGAATAGACTGGACGCAGTCGTACCAACATGAGGTAGCATTTCTAGAAATAGGTTCCTGAAATTGTGGATTATTTATAAATTTATGTTTTACAATTAATAGTAGTATTGTTGCACTATTTAAAGGTACGAACTTCACTGTAGTTTCTCGTTGGGTTTTGTCGCCTTGAATGACATTGTAGACCTGCTCCAATGAACCTGGATCCATCTGGATCATTGTTTGTAAAAGTCGGTTGATGGTTTGACCATGTTTCCATTCTGGATCTCTCATCCTTATGTGGTTTTCATCGAGATAATCAGCAGCTTCTTCTAACATTTTTTTTAACTTTGGCATCAAAAGGTCCAATTTTACAATATGACGACCATGAGTTACGTCTGGTGCTGCGTGTAGAGCATAGTTGCTGCTGGGTGGCTTGTAGGACACATTTTGGGTCAAGGGCACATTTTCGAAGTTTATTGTTGGTAATTTCATGTCTAAAGTGGACATTATCTTCTCAAAGACAAAAGTTTGACTAAAAATTTAATTTGCTATTAAATGTAGAAGATGATCTTGTTAAACATAATTGCTTTGTAACAAGTAAAAACAACAGTGTTCTTAAAATATAATATAACAAAATACAAACTTTGTCAAAATGAAATGAGCTTCAGATCGATGTAGCCACGGTAAGTAATTGATGGTTGAATGTCCTACGAATTTCTTAATCAATATTTCATCATCCTTTTTTTCAATTTCATATTCTTTAAAAGTAGATGTGACCATATCTTCCTAAATAATAAAAAATGTAGTTATTACTCTTAGTATACACGAATTCCAGCAAGCAGATTTTTTTTAATACCTCTTCATCATTACAGCCTATGTCCTCCATCAAGTTGTACTCATTTTGAACAAATTCTGAACATTTCCTTGGTTCATAGGTCTTCATAATACGGAAATGGTTCTTCTCTTCTTTCATGGGAACGACAAACAGGTCCATTTGACACATTCCATGGATGGTGCGCTGGTGGTAACAACCAAAGAGAACATTAGTTTATAAATTGGGTGTTCCCATCAGTCGTTACCTACCTCTTCCGAAATAAATTGATGAGTCTTCTTATCAGATCCAAAATTAATCATGGAAAAGTCAAGCTGCAATGAAGTTGCTATTGCGTGTTTCATGTTCCTTGACCAGTCACTCTCTGATTCTGGGATCTTCACTCCATGAAGCTGCAAAATATACAAATGTAACATAGTTTATTTAAATATTTCTTACTAATTTTGGTACAGAGATTTTTAAATAAACAATGAGTTTACCTTGCCATTATCATCATATATGACCATGAAAGGGTCTTGAAGAACCCTAACAGTTTCAGATATGGGATGAATCCGACGAATTGTTTCATTGTAGTCAGTCTGACCATTAAACATGCCATGTTTAAGATCCGTTAATGCCACGTAAAATGAATTGTGATTTTTTGAATCATTTGAAACATGTCTCATGTAAAGAAGACCTTCTAATGCAAATTGTGATGCATAATGTTCCGGTCCTAAAGTTCCGGTCTTAACATCTGCGGTGTACTTATAAACGATCGTTTTTTCATGTGGAAAATGCACTGCGAAAACAAATTTTAATACTTAATTTTTTGGCGGGAGATTATTTATTTTTTATCACAATGATAAATTCTTCTGCATGAATAATACAAATTAATTATATTTTTAGTTTTAAAAACAAGTTCGGGAAAGTTAAAAAAAAATGTCTAATTTTTTTAGCATTTCCTTTACATCCTTTATTCCTTATTCTAAGAAACCTTAAAAATTAAATTTGAAAATTCAAAATAGTGTTCACTTTCACATGGCTGATTTTCAAGTGGCCTAATTAAAAAATTTTGTTTTTGTTTTTGAAGCTCTTATTTACAGTGCTTCAATTTTGAATATTCACAAAAATTAGAATAGAATAATTCTAAACTTTCTAAATTGTAGTTTTTGCGATAATTATTTTTGTTCTATATTTTTGCATGGTTATATTTTTAATTGTTAAATATTTAGTCTTACGATTTGAAATAGTTGAATACTGAGTTTCCCAAATAAAAAATTACTTGTTGTTTTTCATTTTGATTATTGAATTCCGATTAAGAATTGTCCTCAAATTCTAATTTTACATTTTGAAAAAAGAATTCATATTTATCTACACAAAAATGTTTTTTTTTTAAATGTATGTAAAATCTACTCACCTGGCACGGCATTCGCAGTGGCTAAATATGCCAGTATCCAACCTAAAAAAATTAAAACTATAATTATTTTAATTAAAAATTCTCGAACAGGTGACCTAAGTTCGTTGAATTCTAAAAGTACTGAATAAAGATAAAAACCTAAACAGAATTTTTTCAAAAAATAAAAATTTACGGAAGAAAACGTAACTACAGATGTTTGTTTCAAAAATTTTTAGAGCTAAAATATTGAATTTTCAAAAATAGTAATTCCAGAATATTCATATTCTTCAAACCAATATATTTCTGAATTTCAAAATTTTTGAAATTCGTAAATTTTAGAATTCTTTAATTCACAAAAACACTAAATTTCTAAAATTTTCAATTTTAAAAAATGAAAATTCGCGAAATAAAATAAGACTATAAAAAATGTTTCTATCGGAAATTTCAAAATTACGAAAATAGTGAATTCCCGAAATATTATATTCTCAAAATATAAAATCTGAAAAATGGTAAATTTCCGAAAGATAATAAAACTACCGAAAATGCTTATTTCTTAAATTTCAAAACCAGAATTTTCAAATTTTCGATATTACCAAAATCCCGAAATCAATGAATTTTCTAATTTTCAAATTACCCTAAAATAGTAAATTCCTGAATATTCAAAAACATGACAAAAAATACTATTAAAATTTTGCAGAATTTTTATTTTTAACAATTTACTATTTTTCAGAATTTGTAATTTTGGCAATTTCCCATTCTTACGTTTGGAAACTTTAAAATTTAGCAATTTAGCATTTTTGTATTTTGAAAATTCCGTTTTTGAAATTTCGGAAATTAACTTTTTTAGTAGTTCTTTCAGTAATTTTCATTTTCAGTAATTCGGAAATTATAATTTTTTAGAAATTTTCACTTTCGGTATTTCTCCACATTCAGGACTTTGCAATTTCAAAAAGTTATGTGAATTTCCCAATTTTGAATTTTTCTACTATAGTAAACTACCGAATAAGTACATTGTCAAATATTAAGATTCCCGAAAATAGTTAATTTCCGAAATTTCCAAAAATAGTAAATTGCCGAAATTTCAAATTCTAAACAATGAAAATAATGGAAATTAGTAAATCTCAGGATTTTAAAGTTCCTAAAAAAAATAAAAGTAACAAAAATTTTAATTCCCCAAATCTCAAAACCAGAATTTTCAAATTTTCAGAATCATCAAGTTCCCGAAACTAGTAAATTTCAACATTTTGAAATTCTCATTAATAGTACTATTGAAAATAAATAACCCATATAAAATAAAAATTTACTATCGTGCGAAGTTTGAAATTTCGTCAATTTAATTGTTTCGGTAATTTTGGAATTCGAGTCTTAAAATTTTGGCAGTAAATATTTTTGGTAGTTCTATTTTTATTTGTGAATTTTTTTTTCGAAAACTTCTGTCTCACTAATTATTTTTTCGGCATTTTCTGGGCCTGAAAAATCGGCAAATTTATGAAAATTGCCGAAATTTCAAATTTAAAAAAATGAAAATTCATATAAGAAAATTCGGAATTCCTCAACTTGAATTTTTAAATTCGCGAAATGATTAAGCTCTCAAATATAGTAATTCTTTAAATTTTATATTCAAACAAATTTGAATACCCGAAAAAAAATAAAACGACTAAAAATTTCTATTCCAGAAATATTAAATTCATGAATTTTTAAAACCTGCATTTTCAAATTTACATAATTATCTAATTCCCAAAACTAGTAAGTTGCCAAAATTTTAATTTTCCGAAAATAGTAATTTTGAAAAATTTTAAAATTTCGAAACAGTAATTTTTTTGAAATTTCCAATTGCGAAAAATGAATATTTCTAAAATTTTAAAACCTTGAAACAAAATAAAACTTTCAAGGAAGTTCATTTCCGAAATTTTAAAGCTTGAATGTTCAAAATCCTGAAATGAGCAAATTTCCAAAAACAGTAAATTCTGATATATTCATATTCCCTAATTTTTAAATCTTTGAAATTATACAATTTCTAAAATTAGTAAATTTCTGAGTTTTTAAATTCTCGAAAATAGTGAGTTGCTGAATGTTCAAATTCCCGAAAAACAAAAAAATAACTATTTGTAAAATAAAAGCTTATCCTAACAGAAAAAAATTACATTTTTTTTGGCAATTTGAAAATTTGTCAATTTACTATTTTGTGGAATTTTAAATTTTCACAGTTTATCATTTTCTGGAATTTGACATTTTATCAATTTACTATTTTCGGGAAATTAAAAAATCCAGCAAATTTAATATGTTCGAAAATTTTAAAATCCGATTTGCAAAATTTTGTGAATACACATTTTCGGTGTTTATATTTTTATTCAGGAAATTTTATTTTCCGGAAAATTTCTCTTTCGATAATTATTTTTTCGGTTTTTTGTATCATATTCGCGACTTTCAAATCTTAACAAAAGTATGCGAATTTCCAAATTTTCAAATCTTTAAATATAGTAAACTGCCAAATTGTAAAATTGTCAAATGATCAAATTCCTTTAAATATTAAATTGACGAAATTTAAAATTCTCGAAAAGAGTAAATTGCCGGGATTTTAAATTAAAAAAAAAAATTAAAATTTCTGAGTTTTCAAATTCCTCAAAGGAATTAAAACTACCAAAAAAGTTTGTTTTAGAAATTTTGAAACCACATTTTTCAAATTTTTGAAATAGTAAATTTAAAAAAAAAAACTGAAAAAATACGATGTAATAGTAGGCTTGAAAAGAAATAGCCACTATAAAATATAAGACTATTTTAACAGAAAAAAAGCTATTACATTATTTTACGCGATTTTAAAAATTCGGCAAGTTACTATTTTCTAAAATTCTGAATTTCCTTCCAATTATCATTTTCTGAAAAATCTTATTTTAAAATTTCAAGAATATATATTTCCATTTGTTTAATTTTAATTCAGGAATTATCATTTTCCGGAAATTTTTCCTTTCATTAATTACATTTTCGCTATTTTTCCCCTTTCCGCATTTTAAAAATTCGGCAAAATTATGTCATCCAATGATCTGAATTCCCGTCTCGTATTTCATGTTTTCGTCTCGTTTCGTGATATTTTTGGCACTACTATCATATCCAAGTCCCATGAGTGCGCTTCTTGATAAAATAATATTCAGATAAAAGTACATAATAATCTGCAAGCGTAAAATTTAATAACTTACCGGCAATTATTTTTAAAGCAAGAGCCATGGCGAAAGACTGGAGTAGTGGCGGACTAATGTCCCCTTTTATAAGACGAAAATATCTTAAAAATAAAATGCACGAGTGCAGCGATAACCTTATGGAGGGGTAGGTGCTGGAAATCAAAACGCGATAACCCTTTCGTTTGGTACATCTGGCTACATTGGATAGGAACGTAATGTATGCCTCATTAAAAATATTCAATGTGTTGTTGCAATTTCTTTCCAATCTACATCGTCTTTCAGTGACCCATCATTTTTCGTACTGTATAAGTGAACGCAAACTACAATACAGACGTAAATTATAACTATTGAATTCTAACACCAATAATTAGCTTCTGATGTTGAATTTTTGCTAATGAATGACCCAATTATTTTTTGGAAAAACGAGAAAAAATGTAACTCGGCCCGGATTTGAACTCGGAACGTCACTATTCATGAGTAGAGCGTTAACCAATTACGCCACTGGGGCTTTACCAGATCGTTTCTTGATTCTCCTATTTCGAGAAGATGATGCAGGTCTGCATCTTTGTGGCTTGTGAAATTTTGTCGATTAATTCTGACCTAAATAAATGTATTAAATGTGAATATAATTTAGAGTTTTGATGTTATTTTGTGTACCAGCGTAATTAGGTCATTTCTGATGATAAATTTTTGCCGATCACTGTTCTAATAATTTTTTGGTGAAACGAGAAAAAATCTACCACTGACCGGATTTGAACCGGGAACACCACTATTCATGAGTAGAACATTAACTACTCATTCAGTTAACCAATTATAACAAATAGTGGCGTTCCTGGTTCAAATCCGGACCAAGGAAGGTTTTTTTTTGTTTTTCCAAAAAATTATTGGATCAGATATCAGCAAAAACTTTATGTCAGAAATTCATTAATTATTCATTATTACTGTACTTAATACAAGTTCCAAAGTTACACATTTTTTTAGGTGTTTTTGTTTCTAATTCATTTTTTACAATTTGTGTAGTGTCAAATATAAAAATGAAGAGTTCAATCTATAATCTCAGATTTCGCAACTTCTCTACTTATCGCCTTTCAGAGTGATTGCGGAAAAAATAAAGAAAGTAATTTCAACTATTTGCGTACAATATGCGATTTTCAGTTGTTTATAAATAGGAATAATAAATTATTTGAAAAGTTTATTGAGTGTGAACTTCCGAATTTTAGATATCTTAGAATGGTAGAATGATTTACTGTAATGAAAATGGAATGATGTCTTTATTTGATTGACTCTTACATGTCGCAGTTGTGATTACTTGTTTACCAATTCATTTGCGTGAATTCTCGAATGTCAGAATCACATTTATCATTCTATTATCACGAATTTCAATTTTTTATTATTGTTAAGAATTATCGAGTCCACGAGAAAACAGTTTTTGATTGCTATTTTAGGAAAACTGTTTCGATTGGAAAATCATTATTTTTGGAATACAATCACATATAAATTAAAAAAATTAGTTTACTTTCAAGACAAAAAGAATACTTCTGATATTCTTTATATTTGATAGGTTAAAAAACTTGAATTTTTATTTAAAACAAGTTATTTTTAGAAAGGAATATCTTAACCAATTATCAAAAATTAATTTTTTTTGAAATTCAAATAAAATTTAATTTTTTCATTTAGTAGATTACAAATCTACAAAACTTTGAAACAATTATATCATAAGTATGAAAAAATATAAAAATCTTTAAGAAAATATATATTTGTTGGACTACCCTAATAAATCAAAAATTGATTCCATTGACTGTGGCATACTTCTTCAGTTTCAAATAACTTCATCACAAGTTATGATATTATGTCGTTATACTTTTTCTGAATGCAAAACATACATTTTGATCAGAGAGAAACATTTTAATTAAGAGTTAACTTTGATAAAAATTTAATTTTTTACAATAAGCTTTTACTTTATTAGCGCATGCTTGTGAAAACCATATTTCTAATCGAAATACATTTTTTAAATTTAATTTAATTTAAATTACTCGTAAAAATATTTTTTTAACCAAAAAATGATAGCTAAGCGACAAGCTATTTAGACATGCCAGACGAAATAATCTAAGAATTCTTAGCAATAAAAACGCATGGTTCTAATAAATAGCAACGCAAAAATAAAATAAAATAATTTTGTTTGTAATTATCAACAAAAATATTTTAATAGTTTTTATATCCACATTTGTTTTCAAATTTTCATCATTAGTGCATAAATTACTTTGTAAATTCTCTTTTTCTCAATTGTGGCATATAAAAAATAACAGTTTCACGTAAAATTCATGAAAAAGATACGAATTTTTGTAATTATTTAACACAAATTTTTTTATGCCATAATTGATAAGTTTAAAAGTATTTTTAAAAGTAGTGTACCTACCCGGGTTTTGGAACAGCCACGTAGTTCCAACGGATACGGACAGATGGCGCCACCGGTCAGTTCCTATCCGTCGGTCACTGCTCGGTCGGCAAGGTAGAGTACTGCAATAAACCCATAACCAAGTCGGCAAGGCGGGTCACTGTTTCACCGAACGAGTCACATAGTTCTATCTACCACCAATAGATGGCGGCATAAGTCATAGGTGGGTTCAAGAGCACTGCTGCGTAGTTCTATCTGCCACCAAAAGATAGTGCTATCTGTCAGGTACCCAGGTCAGTAAGCTGGAACATAGTCTTAGTTCGCTTATCGAAATGGGTCCCTGCAATACCAACCAAGAATCGAATTCTGGAAATTTCCAGGTTTCCGGGAAATAATTGAACCTTCTAGAAATTTGACGTGATCTCAGACGATTTTCTGTGCATCGAAGTTTCTGGAAGGTTTCAACGTGAGAAGCTCTTGCTTTTGAGATTTTCTATGTTGTTTCATTTTCAAAAATTCTTAAGATTGAATATAATCTGTAACGGATTTGCAGGAAATATCAATCGAAAGTTTCAACTCCCACCTATAGTTGTACATATTTAACTCTTCGTCATACAACATCTATTTCATGCAAACCGTCAGTCATCTAGGACGATATCGTCTTTAGCCATATTTTAGACACTTAGAGGTATTTAAAAATTCTTGGAAATTCAGGGAATAAGTTTTTGATCTTTTCTTTGCATTTTAATATGTTTTAACATTCAAATTTTTTAAAATTCGTTTGAAAACATTTTCGTCTTCAGTGTCATCATTCTCATCCGGACTCGCTTCGTCGTAACAAACTCAAGCTCGCTGACGCAAAAGATAGCGAATTTTTTTATTAGATTTGTCCATTTTCCAGACTTTTACTGCAAATTATTTCTATTTGTTAGATGCAATAAAAAAGAGTAAAAACAATGCGCTTTGAACGAAAAAAACACATATATTTTACGTACCTCAAAGGTCACAAAAAAAAACGCTGTCCGTCATCTAGGACGAATTCGTCCACGAGCAAACTTGTATCAATCGTTAATCAGCAAAATTACAATACGCACTTACGTACTCACACGCAGTATACATCTGTTGACTTAAAGTTTTTTAGGGGGGAAAGGGGTCCAAAGTCGTGCTTACTACTTCTTTAAGATAATACTAAACGTGATAATTCTGCGATGGACGATATCGTCTCAGATGTATGACGAAGGGTTAAAATTCAATGTCTCGTACCATCCAGAAATTTCTTTGGAGACGTAGTGATCTCTATCTATACAATGAATGTTTGAGAAGGCTCGAGACATA
>JAUELO010000100.1:9905450-9915683 GCA_032357855.1 Amphibolips quercusostensackenii
GTTTAATTCATTGACTGATTCTTCAATTTGGAACATTAAAAATGATAACATGGATTTATATTTTTGGAACTGAATCTAAATCTTTGAACTCTGCAATTTATGATAAGCATTTGAGTACAACATTTTTGAAATAAAAAACTTTTAAACCTTAATATAAAAAGTTAAAACTTTATGAGTTCCACTTTGAGTGCTTTAATCTGCAGTTTATTTTTTATTAACGCAAATCAAAAAATTGTTAGCTTTAGAATTTGAATCTTTTCATTTCACTGACCGTGAAAAGTGTTTGCCAACCGGGAAAAAACCGGGAAATGACCGGGAATTGGTTTCTTTTATTGACTTTTTTTGGTCCAAATCGGTTAATATTTATAGGCTGTACGTTATTTTGAAGCAAAAAAGTCATTTTTTTCCAAGTGTGCGCTGTAGCGCTTTTGTAATACTGCTAGTTGTTAATATTCATGTTTGATTTTTCAGGTAGGAAACGGTAAACTACCAATCAATCATCAAATTGTATACCAACTCCAAGATATTTTCAACTTGCTTCCCGACATGACACAGTCTTCTTTCGTCGACTCCCTCTATGTGAAAACGAACGATCAGATGTTAGTAGTCTATTTAGCAGCCTTAGTGAGGTCAATTATTGCTCTGCATAATCTTATAAACAACAAACTTACGAACCGTGATGCCGAGAAAAAGGAGACCGACAAGAAGGATGTTAAAAAGGACGAGAAAAAAGAAGAGGAAAAGAAAGATGAGAAAGAGAAGACGAAAGTGAAGTGAGAGCGTTATTGAATTTAAGTACTACCGATTTTTCGTGCAATCGGAAATCGTAAGGTTAAGGACAATTTAAACCTACTGTGCAAAATCCGATATTCGAAAAGTCAACGATTCTAAAAAATGTGAATCTTGAGCGAATCGTCGAAATAGAAAGAGATTAGAAGAGAACGAATGAAACAGCTTGGAAGTGTGAAAAGTGGGATTTCGTCGTAGGTAAAGTACAGAAAACCAAATGACAGTACTTCTCATTTATTTACAAGTGTTTTTTGCGCTCCAGCGTCAAGTCACAAACTTGTGGCTTCGATTTTTCATTCTAATCTGTAATTCTATTTAATGGATCAACGTGCATTTTTTTAAAACTGTCATTTTTTAATTTAACATAGTTACTTAATTTTAAGCTTTGTATTTCTTTTACAACGCTTTCTTCTTCATCTACAAGTTTTTGTTCTTCTTTTATAAGATATAGCATTAACTGGTTGACTCCATTAACACGTCCTGCAGAATCGTTTTCTATCGTTAATCATTGTCGATTCAAAAGCTGTATTTTGTAAAGAAAAAAACCGAGCTTTCTTGGAGAAATGCATTATTAGCAAAAACATATTTCAATACTTTTTCTTATCATATCACTTATTACGAATAACTTAAATCATAGATCCAAGTCTTGGAAACAGGGAAGCGCATAATATATTACAAATTAACATAACGCCCAGGAAACAAAATCGATGGAATGGAAATTAATTGAATCGGAAAATTTAGGATTACTGATTCATGTGAATTTTATTCTAAATATGAGGAATTAAAAAATAATAATTCGTGGTCCGTTTCAAAATGTTAAAAACCGATTAACTGCAATTCTACGATTCAATTTCCATTCAATCGATTCTTTTTTCTTGGAATACAGCCCAGATTTCAGAATCTAAAGCATGATCAGGGCGGCCGCTGTGGAGAGGAAACTGGGAAATGACAGTGAATTTATTTTTTGATCGTGAATTTTACAAATTTTTAGAAGAAAAATATATCCAATCACTTGAAATATCACAAGTTTCGTATCACACTTTTAAATCAGATTTCAAATAAGTTTGATTTCAACTTTTTTTAAATTTTAAGTTCAATTGTTCACTTTTTCAAAATATGAAATGATTCAGATTGGAATGTTTAATTCTGAAATCTTTTTATATCAAAATTTACCATTTTAGGTCTTCACTTTTAAGGGTACATTTTCAATTTAAAGAATTTTAAATTGCAGGTCTGAAGAATTAAACAATAAAGAATTATTAGCGTTTCAAATTTACATTTTTAAACAAAAAATGTTTTAAGTTGATCAATTGTAAATATACATTAATTCATGATTTTTAAAATTGAATTGTAGTTCGAGTATTAAAAATTGAATAATAAATTATTTTACAGGACGATTATTAATCTGATCAAAATTAAATAATGTACAGATTTTAGGGTGGCAAATTTGTTTTAATTTTATTTTTTTAATGTAAACGTCCAATTGAAACTTCATAAACTATTTTCAATTTTTAAATAATTTGAAATTAAGACATTCATAATTAAATACTTTTATTAAAGTTTTAACCCTATTTAAATTTTATTTTTGTCTAAAATATTCCATTTTAATTTTTTTCAAATTTCTTTTCAAAGTGTAAACGTCCGATTGAAACTTTATAAACTGTTTTCAATTTTTAACTAAGTACAAAGTAATACATCCATAATTAAATGACTTTATTAAAGTTCAAATCCTATTCGAATTTTATTTCAGTCTAAAATATTCCATCCGTTTAATATGAAAATTTTTAATTAATATGAAGAAAAATTATTTACTATTCAAATGTTTATTTAAAATTAACAATTTCAAATGAAATATTCAAAAGTAAACAATTTGAAACAGAATTGTTTAAAACTGAAAGCCTTAAATCGCTAAAATTACAGATACCTAAATTTAAACTTTGAACATTAAAATTTTAGTTTTTATATTTTCAAAATTTTTGATTCGTAAGTGAAAATGGTTAAATTTTGATGCATAATCTAATTTATAAATTCAAAATATTTCCAAAAATTAAAAAATATATAGATTTTTGAAGATTTCGAAATAAAATTTTGAAGCTTTTTAAGGATTTTGAAAAGCTCTGGGATAATAAACAAATTTTCTTAAGATTACTGGAAAAATTTAGAATTATTTTTTATTTTCAAAAATAACTTTTAATAGAATATTTAAAAATATAATTAAAAACAAATTTTGATAAATAAAAATTGAAGATTAAAAGAAAATTGGAAACTTGAAAAGGTTTCAAAAGAATAACAAAATTTTATTAAAATTCATAAGAAAATTGAAAATCATTATTTTGTAAAATTAATTTTAAAAGAATATTCAAAAAATTCCAGTATTAAAGAAAATAATCTAAAAAATTTTAGGTCAGTTTTCAAACATTGTCAGGGCTTATTAATAATTTTAGGAAATATTCTAATTATTTAAAAAGATATTTAGAAAATTTGAAAAAATCTCAAAAATACTTCAAAATTCAAAAAGATTCGAAAAAATGTAAAAAAATGTAGATTTGAAAAAAATTTGAAATTCTTAAGATTCCTGGGAAAATTGAGTTCTTTTTACTTTTTAGAAAATAATGTTGAGAGAATATTTGAGAGATTTAAAAATAAATATCGATGAATAAATGACACATAATCAATTAGTAATTTAGACAAAACTCAAGTAAGTTCAAAAGATATTGAGAAGTTTTGAAATAATTAAAAAATCATTTAAAATTTTTAAAGATTCCAAAAAAGTGCAAACAAAATGTAGATTTTTAAAGATTTTGAAATAAAATTTTGAAGCTTTAATGATTTTGAAAGGTTTCAACATAATCAAAAAAATTTCTTAAGATTCCCGGGAAAAACAAAAAGTGTAAATTTCTATAAATTTGACACTTGAAAATTATTAATTTAGAAAAATTAAGTCAGTTCAAGAGATATTTAGAAGTTTTGAAATGATTAAGAAATAATTTAAATTTAAGTATAAGATAATAAAAACATTTTCTTGAGATTCCTGTGAAAATTTGAAATAATTTTTTATTTTGGAAAAATAATTTTAAGAGAATATTGCAAAATGTTTAAAACAAAAACAATTTTTTATACGTAAATAACAATTGAACAATCATTAATTTGAAACTAATTAGAATAAAAATAATTTAAATTCTAATTCAAAAAGTGTTCAGCTTAAACAGAAAGTTGTAATCGTTTAAGTTTTTAAGTTTTAAGCTTAAAATTGTTAAAAATGATATAATTGTAAAAATTAAAAAATTTATTGCTTTATTCTTTAGCTCGAGAAATTAATTTTGAGAGAAAATTTAAAGAGTTCCAAAATTAAAAAAAAAAAATCTCGAAAATTTTAAGGCAATTTTCTTAATTTTGCAGGATTTTTTTTTTAGGAAAAATTCAAATCTTTTTAATATATATTTAGAAGTTTTAAACAAATTTTCAAATAAAATGCAGGCATTTGAAGATTTTCAAATAAAATTTTTAATCTTTTCTTAATTGGACTTAAGATATTAACAAAAATTTGTTTGTGGTTCCTGGAAAAATTTAAAGTAATTATTTATTTTGAAAAAATTATTTTAAGACAATATTTTAAACTAAAAACAAGCTTTTATGTAATAGAACAAGCATTAATTTGAAACTACTTTGTATAAAAATAATTTAGCTTCTAATTTAATAAGTGTTCAATTAAAAAAAAAATTGTGATTATTTAATTTTCAATGTTTTTATTTTAAAATTGCTCAAAATAATTTAATTTTAAATATTTACAAATTTATTGATTTATTCTTCTTCTTGAGAAATTAATTTCAAGAGAAAATTAAAAAAGATTTCAAAAAAGTATCTGGAAGATTTTAAGGCAATTTTTTTATTTAGCAGGATTTTTCAAAGGAAAAATTTAAATTATTTTAATAAATATTTAGAAGTTTTACAATTTTTTAAAATAAAATGTAGGTTTTTGAAGATTTTGGAATAAAATTTTGAAGCTTTTTTTTTTAAGAAAAGGTTTCAAGATGATGAAAAATTTTTTGTGATTCCTGGAAAAATTCAAATTAATTCTTTATTTGGAAAAAATAATTTTAAGAGAATATTTCAAAACAAAAACAGGTTTTGATGTATAAATAACAATAGAACAATGCTTAATTTGAAACTACTTAAAATGAATATAATTTAACTTCTAAAATAAAAAATGTTCAGCTCAAACAAAAATTTGTAATTGTCTAATTTGTTATTTTTTTAGTCTAAAATTGATTAAAATGATTTATTATTCATTTATTGATTTTCTATTTAGTTTAAGTTTTTAAATTTTAAGAGAAATTTTAAAAAGATTTTCAAAATTTTCAAAACAAAATTTGGAAGAGTTAAAGGCAATTTTTTGATTTTGCAGAATTTTTTAAAGGAAAAATTAGAATCATTTTGATAAATATTTACAAGTTTAACCATTTTTTTAAAATAAAATGTAGGTTTTCGAAGATTTTAGGATGAAATTTTGAAGGTTTTAAAATAACAAAATTTTTTTTGTGATTCCTGGCAAAATTCAAAATAATTTTTTATTTTGAAAAAATAATTTTAAGATAATATTTTAAAACAAAAACAAGTTTTGATGTGTAAATAACAATTGGACATTCATTAATTTAAAACTACTTGGAATAAAAATAATTTAACTTATAATTTAAGAAGTGTTCAGTTTAAACAGAAATATGTAATCGTTTATTTTTTTAATGTTTCTGACTAAATTTGCTTGAAAAGATATAATTTTGAAAATTTATTGATTTATTCTTTAGTTTCAAAAATTAATTTTAAAAGAAAATTGAAAAAGAATTCCAAAATTTTCAAAAAAGAATCTGGAAGATTTTAAGGCAATTTTTTGGATTTTGCAGGATTTATTTAGGGAAAATTCGAATCATTTTTATGTATACTCAGAATTTTTTGTGATTCCTGGGAAAATTTAAAGTAACTTCATTTTGAAAAAATAATTTCAAGAGAATATTTCAAAACAAAAACAAGTTTTGATGTATAAATAACGAAAGAACAATAAATAATTTAAAACCACTTAAAATGAATATAATTTAACTTCTAATTAAAAAATTTTTCAGTTTAAACAAAAATTTGTAACCGTTCACTTTTTAATGTTCCTGGCTTAAAATTACTTAAAATGATAGCGTGGATTTATATTTCTTGAACGGAATCTGATTCTTCGAACAGTACAATTGATTAAAATTTAAAAATTCAAAATTTGCGGTTTATATACATTTAATTTAAAAGTCTGCAATCGAACATTGTTAAAAGCTTCCATTCTTTTGAATAAATTTTATTTCATTAAACCATTTTTAAGCTTTAATTTAAAAAGTTTGAAATCTTAAGTTTTTCAATTACATTGACCGTGAAAAATGTTTGCGAACTGTGAAATGACCTGGAAATTTTTTCTTTTATGAAAAGGACCACCCTGGTTGATACTTGATTAAAAAAGTTCTATAAAAATATATTTATTCAAGTATAAGTATTCAACTGCGAAAAAATATTTATCCTCACTACTTTGTACAATTCAACTATTAGTGAACAATTTTTCTATTAAACTTTCGATTAATTTTTCATTTGCAGAATTGTTAATCAGAGTATATTTTTAATTATAATCATTTGCATTCCAAGGAATGTCCATGAATTAATTATTAAGTGGCCAACTCCGGAATATACGACACCCAAAAACGGATCTAAATGCGTGTCATTATAATGTTGGAAATACCAATTAAAAGCATTATCTTCGAACTTATCGGTTTCGTCTAAAACAGCAACAGAGTCGTCTCGTTTTGAATACAAACTTTCTGATGTTATATTTTTTGTCTCACTTTTTCCGAGTTCGGACGAATTGTTCAAGTATGGCGAAATTACTTTAGTTATCGTTGGTCGCCCTATAGGTCTGAAATTAGTTCCGGGAGTGACTGGAAGTTGACCTCCTGGAATTAAAAGTGCTGAGAGAGCAGAAGCCTCCATATTTCGAGGTACGTGAGTCGTTGAATTAAACTTTTCACCAGCTCGAATCGTTATTGATGATAAGAACTGCGGTGTTGGGAAATCTGTTGTTCCTGCTTCCTCTTTTTCTGAAATTTAATAGATTATTATTTTTCAAAACGAAATTCTTGAGAAAAAAAAACTAGAATCCAACTATTAAATTTAGACAATACACTTATTTTCTACATTAAAATAAAAAAAATAATAAATAAAAATAGTGGATAGAAAAAGAAGGCAAAATAAAAATCCGCTTCCTTTTTTTCTTTTTTTTTAATCACTAGCATCAATTTTGCTCGTGTAATTTTTCAATTTGAGGAAAAACAATTCTTAATGGAAAATAAAAATTTCGAAGAACTATTTATTTTTTAAGTTTATCAATTTTTTTGTTTTTGGCTTATATGAATATAATGTTCTTAAGAAAATTCAATTAGAAGATTTGAAGAAGATTTTTGAAGATTCCAGACTTATAAAATCAAATTTTAAACAAAAAAGTAAATTTTCAAACAAATAGTTCAATTTTTAACAAAAAAAGGTACATTTTTAACAAATAGTGCAATACCTAATTGATATTTGAACCAAAAAATATTTCAAATCTAAAACAGTTCAAATTATCTAAAAATGAGAAATTTTCAACAAAATAGTTAAATTTTCCAACAAGGAAGTACAATTGAATTTTCAACCAAAGAGATTAATTTTCTTTCAAGAAGGTTAATTTTTTACCAATAAAGACGACTTTTCAACATACAGTTACATCTTCAACCAAAGATATAAATTTTTAAATAAAATGATGAATCTTCAACCATAAAAACGAATTTTTAACAAATTAATCTTTTAAAAAAGTATTTATATTTTCAAATAAAAAAGATGAATTCTCTATTAAAAATGTAATAGTTGATGTCTTGAACAAAAAAGAATTTAATTTTTTAAAAAACAGTTGAATGCATGCAAAAAGATGAAATTTAGACAAAATAGTTAAATTCTCAACCAAACCAGATTAACTTTTAACCAAAAAATTCCACTTTTAATTTTAAAAAAAGATTAAATTTTTACCAAAAAATGAATTTTCAATCATCTTTTGAATCAACTCGAATTATTTGTAAAATTTGGAAAATTCTTTCTACATAAAAAAATTTTCTTAAAATCTTCCAGATTTTTTCGACGCTTTCATTTTTACATTTTTTTAAATCTTGCCAAGATTTAAACTATTTTCGAATATTTTCAAACTGCTAAATATCTTTTGAAAAAATTCATTTTTCCTGAAAAAAATTTTAATTCTGCAAAATAAAAAAAAGTGTCTTATAATCTTCTAGATTTTTTCCACATTTTTAGAAAACTTTTGAACTCTTAGAAATCTATTTGAATTTTCTTTAAAAATTAATTTTGCAAAATAAAGATTAATTTGAAATGTTCCCAGCAATCTTGAGAAAATTGTTTTATTTTCTTGAAACCTTCAAAACTTCCTAAAAGGCTTCATTTTCTTTTCTAAATCTTTAAATATAAAAAAATTTGAACTATTTTTTAATATTTTCAAAACTTTTCAATATCTCCTAAACTAACTCGATTTTTTTTTTAAATTTAGTAATCTTGCAAAATTAAAAATTTTGGCTTTAAAATCGCCTACATTTTTTTGTTGTTGAAATTTTAGGGAATTATTTGAAATGTTTTAAAATCTTTTCTAATTTTTTTTTAAATTCATTTTCACAAAATGAAAAACAATTTGAAATTTTCCCAGGAATCTTAAAAAAAGTGTATTTACTTGAAACCTTTCAAAACTCTTTAAAAGCGACTTTTTTTAGAATAATAGAAAATTGTAACGAATTTTCAATGACTTTGTAACACGGACATATGAATTTCTAACAAAAAAGTTCATTTTAAACCATACAATTGAATTTTCAACCAAATAGATTAATTTTTTTTCAAGAAGGTTAATTTTTTACCAATAAAGATGACTTTTCAACAATTAGTTACATCTTCAACCAAAAATATCAATTTTTAAATAAAATAATGAATCTTCAACCATAAAAACGAATTTTTAACAAATTAGTTCTTTTTTTAACCGAAATTTTTAACAAAAGATGAATTTTCAATCATCTTTTGAATTGACTCGAATTATTCGTAAAATTTTAAAAATTCTTTCTACAGAAAAAAATTTTCCTAAAATCTTTTAGATTTTTTTTGACGTTTTATAATTCTTTTGATTTCTTTTTTTAATTTTTTTTTTAAATTCATTTTTCAAAGTAAAAAAAATCATTAAAAATTTTTCTATGAATCTTAAGAAAATTTTTTATTTATTGTAGATTTTAGTAAATTGTGGATTTCATTGAAAGAAATTTTTAATCCTCGCAAGATTTAGACTATTTTCATATATTTTCAAACTGCTAAGTATCTTTTAATAATTCAGTTTTCCTAAAAAATGTAAATCCCGCAAAATAAAAAAAAATTGTCTTATAATCTTCCAGATTTTTTCCCCCATTTTTAGAAAATTGTTAAACTTTTTGAAATATTTCTAAATTTTCTCTAAAAATTTATTTTTCCAAATATAAATTAATTCGAAATGTTTGAGCAATCTTAAAAAAAAAAATTATTTGCTTGAAACCTTCAAAGCTTCTCAAAAAGTTGAAAAAATTTTTGTTCTAAATCTTCAAAATAAAAAATTTGAATTATTTTTCAAGCTTTTTAAAACTTTGTAATATCTCTTAAACTAACTCGATTTTTTTAAAATTCTGTAATCTTGCAAAATTGAAAATTTCCGCTTTAAAATCGCCTACATTCTTTCTCAAAATTTTATGAAATTATTTAAAATGTTTTAAAATCTTTTCCAATTTTTTCTGAATATGTTCACAAAATGAAAAATCATTTGAAATTTTCCCAGGAATCTTGAAAAAAAAATTTATTCACTTGAAAACTTTCCAAAATCGTAAAAAGCGTCTTTTTAAAAATATTAAAAAATGTAGATTCTTTTTACATTTTTTTTAATCTTTCTGAAATTTAAACTGTTTTCGAATATTTCTAAGCTCCAAAATATCTTTTTAAATAATTCAGCTTTTCTGAAAAAAATTTTAATCCTGAAAAAATTCAAAAAATTGTCTTGTATTCTTCCAGAGTTTTTTTCGAAATTTTCAGAAACATTTCTAGATTTTCTTCGAAAATTAATTTCGCAAAATGAAAAATCATTTAAGTTTTCCAGAAATCTTTAGAAAAGTTTTTTTTGTTCAGAAATCTTTCAAGCTTTTTCAAAAGCTTAAATTTTTTTAAATATCTTGAAAAATAAAAAATTAAAATTATTTTTTTACTTTAAAATTTTGCATTAAAATCGTCTACACATTTTCGAAATTGTTGGAAATCATTTGAAATTTTCCCAGGAATCTTGAAAAAAAAATTTATTCACTTGAAAACTTTCCAAAATCGTAAAAAGCG
>JAUELO010000100.1:9940988-9953556 GCA_032357855.1 Amphibolips quercusostensackenii
CCAGAAAAATAAATTTGAAAAAAGCTGTCAAATTTTTAACCGGGAAACCTTAATTTTTAAGAAAAAGTTAATTTCCACTAAATTCTTGAATTTTGAATCCAAAAAAACTAAATTTCTATCAAAAACTTGACTTTTTAACACAAAAATATAAATTTTCTGCTTAAATAATTCAATTTTCAAAGCAAAGGGGCGATTGTTCAACAAAATAAATGAATTTCTAACTAAAAAATAACAGTTTTCAAGCAAAAATGAAATAGTTAAGCAAAAATGAAATAGTAACATTTCCGGTCATGAAAATTAATTTTCAATTAAAAAAAAAAATTTGAGAAAATAATAAAAGTTTTAACGAAAGAAATAAGTTTGTGACAAAATTATCAATCTTTAACAAAAAAAAAAAGGAAATTTTAACTAAATTGTGAAGTTTTTGACCAAAAAGACAGATTTTTAACAAATACATGAATTTTTAACTAAAAAATATCAACTTTTATCGAAACATAACAGACTTGAATTTTCACTCAAAAAAAAATTATTTTTAGCCCAAAAATGCTACATTTTTAAGAGAAACAAGTTAATTTCCAACTAAATTTTGAGTTTTGAAGCCAAAAAAACGAATTTTTTACAAAACTGTTAACTTTTCTAGTTGAAAATATAAATTTTTTACTGAAATAATAGAATTTGCGAAGCAAAAAAGACGAGTTTTTAACTAAGTAAATTAATTTTTAACTAAAAAAGAATAATTTTCAATTAAAAATTAAAGTTAAGTTTTCAGTCAAAAAATTAATTTTCTACAAAAAAAACGAACTTTCGAGAAAATAGTTAATTTTTCAACCAAAGAAATAAGTTTTTGACTGAAATGGTGAATCTTTAACCAAAAATTTAATTTTCAACCTAAAACAATTAAATTCAACAAAAAAGACGATTTTTTAACAAAATAATTTAAACCTCAACCACAAAAGATTAATTTTCAACCAAACGGGTCGCCAAGAAAATCAATATTCAATTACTTTTTAATAAAAAAGAGAATGGTTTACAAAATATTTAAATTTTTAAACAAAAAAAGACTTTTTACCTAAAATGCTGAATTTAAAAAAAAAAATAAATTAAAAAAAAAATTAGTTCTACTTTAACTTAGTAGTTGAATTTTCAACCAAGAAAGATTTTTCACTCAATCAAGAAAAAAAATTCATCCCAAATGTGGAATATCAATACCAAAAAAAAGAAAATTTTGTACAAAACAGTTTATTTTTCAACCAAGAAATATGACTTTTTAAGAAAATTGCTTAATCAACCAGTCAACTATTCAGTGAAAATTTAAAACTTGAAGAAACCGATTTACTTAATTTAAAAAAATCAAATGCAAATATAAGCAACGTCAATTACCTTGAGTAAATTAAAATCGTTTATAAATGAACTATTTAAAAATGTTGAATTATACTTTTCGAAATTCAATATTTTCAATTTTATTTGCAAAATTCAAACTCATGATAGGAAAACATTGAAAATTTAGCGTTTACCAGGAAAATTTAAAATTCCAAAATTGAAACACCGTTTTTTTTAAATTCATATATTAGCTGGAAATTTAACAATTTTATTTTCATTTGTCAATTTCTTTATTGAAAAATGTTATTATTTGGTTTGAAATGTACCGATAAAGTTAAAAATTTATTTTGTTTTATATTCATAATTTTAGTTGAAAATTCATCTCTTTTGTTGAAAAATCTTTTTTTATTGAACATTAATTTTTTAACTAAAAATTAAACTATTTGTTGAAAATTTATTTATACTACGCATTTAAAATTAAAAATTATTAAATTTTACATATTAAAAGTCGGCTATTTCCAAATTTAGAACGCCTAGAATTGAAATTTTTAACTTTGAATTGCTGACAAATAATACAATATGACGTGGTATAGCTTTGAAAATTTAAAATTCACATCTTTTAGATCTTAAAAATTAAAAATGGAAAAATAATAGAAAAATAAGGAAAAGCATTAATAACTTAATATCTTTCAATTAGATTTTCAATTTACCAATCTTCCCAAATTAATCTGAGGGAAAAAAATTTGCTGTAAAAATAAAACCATGCAAGAACTAGGTATTCAAAATCAAATTAATTTAAATTTAATAATTTTTTTAAGTAAGCATTTCAAATAATTGCCATTTAATTTACATTCAAATTAAGCGAAACGATAATTTAAACACAGATGGGTTTAATCCCGTGTGGAAATTGCCCAGCTTGACCTCTTTTAAATACTGTACTTCTAGAGGCCTTTACTTTTTTTTCCAAAAAGTTTTAAGTCCGATCGCCCAGTTAAACAAAAAAATATATATATATATAAAAAATAACTCCAAAAATAAAGATTAAGCTGTTTTAAACAATTCCAAAAAAACATTCTTATCATCATATTTTTTACCTTCTTTGGGGTTGTGCAACATAGAAACATTTTCCATCATTTAGCTAAAATCTAAGTCCAAAAAAGTGACTTTGAACAAAAAAAATTTGTTGACCGTTGTTTGGATCACGTTAAAAACATAAAAAAGTTGTAAGGCCAGCCAATAAAATTTCTTCAGTATATTTTTTATAGTTTAATTACGTTTTATGTATACTAGTTTTAGTGTAAAAATATTTCGATTAATTATAATTCAATTCTGTAAATCTTGAATTGGACGAAATATACATTTCAAGTGTAATTTCGCGCCAAATTTGGCAGTCGTTCCTGTCACCTTATTGGCTGACTAGATTCTGGATCCGGTTCGATTCCGGCTGTTACGTTCCGTTCCGTGATCCAATGATTCCCTTCCACCTTCCATGTCATTTCGCGCTATTTCTTGTTCACTAGCACACACTTTAACAAAGTACGCATAAAACGTTGCCGAATTTAATGTTGTGCAGATTTGTGATTTATTTTTCGATTCTTTTTAATATTTAAAAAATTAAGAAGTACAGTTTAAAGTCAAGTAAAGAAGTCAAGTTTAAAGATTTTTTGCAAGAAGGAGGTGTTATTCGTTCGACTTAATACGTACGTGTTTTCTTCACGCTGGCGTTTGAGGTTAAAACAACCTAATCGTAGTCTTTTTTTAACATAAAACTGAATAAACGCCATTCACGATAAGGTAAGAAAGTTTGTAATATAGCTTTGATCATTTTCACACATTAAATTCTCAATTATAGTAACATTACCTAATGTTTGTCTCTTATTAACTGAAAATACTCGTCACTATTCAAGCGGAACGATAATTTAAACGCAGATAAGTCTTATATTGTCTACAGCTCTACAGGATAAAAAAATAATTGAATTTACCATCGAGTTTTATTATAAGGGAAATCAAAAATTAATTAAACTTGCAATCATAGTAACAATATTTTATGTTTGTATCTTATTAATTGACAAAGCCTGTCACTAATTAAGCGAAACGATCATTCAAACGCAGATGGGTCTAATATTGTATAGAGCTCTCTGCAGAGTAGCAAATTGGATAAAAAAGTAATTAAATACGCCATGAAAGTTTATTATAAGGGAAATGACTGGAAAATAATAACGCTCGCGACACGCTGGGGTGATGCTGATGAGCAAAGTTAAAGTGATGGGACATTAACGTGAGCATGAAGAACGCAAACTTTCTAAGGTCTTCCAATTTAGTAGTGATGCAACCACATAATTTTAAGTGCGAGTGAAACTGCTTTTCCAAGACAATATAGGCGTGTAAAATTGAACACCGGAAATCCCAAGTTGGCGACTTCCAAAAAATTCGAGGATAGTTAATCATAATTCGCTGCTGAGGCCATCGTAACAAGCCTCGGGTTTCGAAACCTAATTACGTAACTGCAGTTCGTACGACACTCTTTTTCCTATTACCTTCTTTTCTTCTTTTTAAAATAATTTATATTTTTTCATCTGTTTTTAAGAAACTTCCCCTTTTTCTACTTTTTCAAAAATTTCTCGCTTTAATGGTTCATACGCCCCTGACTGTTTACGTTCGGTGGACTTCAAATGATTACCACCGTTAGTCCTAAAACAGGGTATGAATTAGATTTTGACTGTATTTTTGGTTGAAAGTTTATTATTTTTTTATTCATTCATCATCCTTACAATTTATTTATAAAAATTATGTATTTTTTATTATTATTTAACTGGCGAAAATGTCGAAAATTTAACTTTTTTGTTAAATTTCCGTCTTTTTTGGACTGAGCAAATATTTTATTTTATTAAATATTTAACTATTTTCTTGAATATTCTTTTTTGGTTTAGTTCAACTGTTTTTAATTAAAAATAAAAATCTTTTCTTCGTTCAAATATCAACTATTAACACAGGGGGGGAAGGTTCAAAATTGACGGACCCTACCAAAAGGGTTTGCAAAGTTCAAAATTCCATAAATAAATGTTACGTTATTTTTGCACAGCCCCTTGTAAAGCTTTCTTTACGAGGAAGGAAAAAAAAATTTTAGGTATTAACTTGTCCTTACCTCGTATCAGCAAATGTAGCATGAGGAATCTGAGCCAAATTATTCCTGCTGATATCCAATTTCTGCAATCTTCTATTTTCCTGGAATATATCAGGCCTGATCACTTCCAATCGATTCCCTCTGATATTCAGGTCCATCAGGACACCTAAAGGTCTGAAACTTCTACCATGAATCGTCTGAAGACGATTATACTTCAGATCCAATTGCTCTAGTCTAGAAAGTCCATCAAAGGTTCCATCTTCCAAAACTCGAAGAGCATTGTATCCTATGTTCAGTTTCCTCAAACTTGCCAGACCACTTAAAGTACCAGGTGCTACTCTTTCGATACCATTCGCACCGATGTCCAGGGATCTTAAAAGTGGAAGAGCCAAATCTTGAGAGGAAATTCCTGGCAGGGCCACCATCCTGTTCATGGGGAGATGAAGGTGTTCGATATTTCTTGGAAGACCTGGTACCATCTCGAGTAATCGGTTCCAACCAATATCAAGTTCATAAAGGTTGGTGAGGTGTCTAAAAGTCATTGGATGAATGACTGATAAGGCATTTCCTGACATGTTGATATGTTCCAGAGCTGGAGTTCCCAAAAAAGTTTGAGGTTCGATGAGACCTATCGCGTTTTGGCTGATGTCCAGGCGTCTCAGGTTTGGAAGATTAGCTAGCAATCGTGGTTCCATGTAACGGAAGTAGTTTCCTGCCAGGTCCAGTCCCTGAATTTTAAACAAATGTTTTTGAAACCTTTTCCAAGTCCCTTATCAGATTGCCTTTTCTTACATGTCAAGGAATTTGGTAGACTTGTGGAAAACTAATAAGTATGATGCAGAAACAGGTTGACATTGATAACATCTGATGAGGGAACTGGTCCGTTTTCGAAAAGTTATTTCAGAAATTTCATACAAATACCAGTTTGAAAAGGAACTGAAATATTTGATGGATCAAATGTAACCACAGTAAATGCTAATTGTTTAATTTGATCCGAAAATTTCTGATTTCTTATTTGATCAGCAAATTAAGAATGATCCGATTCTCAAAAACACCATTAAAAAAGCAGCATAGAAAAATTGAAATTTGTCCCCAACTTAAAGTTCAAAAATTTCTTAAACATTCCTCATTGGTCCTAGGCAGATTCATCAGTTTAGTTATAAAGTCACCCCTTTGGTGGAAAATCCAGCTATTTTCAGTTGAAAGATTCTCTTTAGTGGCAAAGTTTACTATTATATTTTTGGTTGAGAATTAATTTTTTTTTGTTAAAAAATTTATTCTTCAGTTAAAAAGTTAAATAAATTGTAGAAAATTTAACAATTTTGTTGAAAAGTTATTGTTTTTGGTTAAAAATTCAAGTATGTTTTTGAAAATTCGTCTTTTTGAGTTAAAACTTCAACTATTTGGTTGAGAATGGATTTATTTTTATGGTTAAAGATTTGAAATTTTAGTTTGAAAATTCAACTCTTTGGTTAAAAGTTAACTACTTTGATAAAAGTTTTTTTTTTAAACCATAATTTTTAACTGAAAATTAAACTATTCTATTTTTGGTTAAAAATTTATCTTTTTTATTTTAAAGTTAATATTAATCTATTTTGTTAAAAGTTTCTCTTTTTTTTGGTAGAAAATTAATGTTCTTGATAATGGTCAAAAAGTCTATTATTATATTGTAGGTTAAAAATGTTATTACTTAGCTAAAAGTTTAATTAGTTTGTTTAAAATTTAAAAATTTTGTTAGAAAGTTATTGTTTTTGGCTATGGATTTATCTTGTTTAGTTGAAAATTAAACTACTTGGTTGAAAGTTTAACTCTCTTGTTGAAAATTTATTTTTTTGGCTGAAGATTCATCATCTCAGTTTTAAAATTCATCTCTGATTGAAAATTTAACTATTTCTTGGAAAATTTTTCTTTATAAGCAATAATTATTTCAAGTGAAAATTTAACTATTCCATTTTTGTTTGAAAATTCATCTTCTTTATTTGAATTTTTAACTGTTTTATTGAAAATGAATGTATTTTGTTAAAAAAAGTATACTTTTTGGTAGAAAATTATTTCCTTGGTTAAAAATTAATCTTTTTAGTTAAATATTCAACTGCTTGATTGAAAGTTGAACTCTTTTGTTAAAAATTTTTGTTTTGTTTTTGTTTGAAGATTCATGATGTTAGTTTGAAAATTGATCTCTTTGGATGAAAATTTAACTATTTGATTGAAAATTTATATTTTGTACTTTAATTTTCAACTATTTTGTTAAAAGTCAATGCATTTTATTTGTTAATGATTCATTATTATTTTAGTTAAAAATTCATCTCTTTTTTTAAAATTGAACTATTTTGTTGAAAAATCTATTTTTTTTTGCTTAAAAATCAGAATTTTTTTCAATTGAAAATTGAACTATTACAGACAAATTTTCATCACTTTAGTTAAAAATCCATCTCTTTTGGTCTTTCGAAAATGTTTGAAAATTCGTATTTTTTGTGAAATCCAGGTGTTTTTTATTTAAGATAAAAATCTTTTATTTTTTAACATTTATCTTTTTCATTTTGAAAAATCTTTTATTTGGTTAGAAACGTATGCATTTTTTTGAAACTATGTCTTTTGGAAAAAAATGATATTTTTAATTACAAATTTAATAAATCAGTTGAAAGCTGACCTCCGTTACTAAAAATTTATTTTTTTGGTTA
Source organism: Amphibolips quercusostensackenii (assembly GCA_032357855.1). Lineage (NCBI taxonomy): Eukaryota > Metazoa > Arthropoda > Insecta > Hymenoptera > Cynipidae > Amphibolips > Amphibolips quercusostensackenii. The sequence goes on from JAUELO010000100.1 coordinate 9,948,114, forward strand.
ATAATAAATTATTTTAGTTGAAAAATCTCCCCTTTGATTGAAAATTAAACTATTTTGTTGAAAAATCGGCCTTTAGTTTAAAATTAATTTTTTTTAAATTAAAAATTCACTATTATAGTTTAGATTTATAATTTTAATTAAAAATTCATCTCCTCAGTTAAAAATTCTACTGCTTTGTTTAAAAATCGATTTTTTTGCTGAAAATAATTTTTTTAAATCAAGATTTTAATAATGTAGTTGAAGATTTAAAATTTTAGCTGAAGAGTTATTTCTTTCGTTGGAAATTTAACTATTTTGTTGATAAATCGTTTTTTTTTGTTTTGTTGAAAAATTAATTTTTTCAAGTACAAATTTTACGCTTATAGTTGAAAATGAATCATTTTAGTTGAAAACTTTTTTTTTTGGTTTAAAATTTAAATATTTTGTTAAATATTTGTTTTTTAGTTAAAAATTAATATTTTTCAACTAAAAATTTATCTAATACGTTTTAGTCGAAAATTTATCTTTTTTTGGTGAAAATTTAACTATTTGGTTGAAAATTTTTTTTTAGTTTCAAATTCATGCATTCTGTTGAAAATTTGCATTTTTTGTCAGACGTAAATAATTTTCATGTAAATTAAAAATCTTTTTTGTTTAAAAATTGGTCATTTTTATTTTGAAAAAACCTACTATTTGGTTAAAAATTTATGTATTTTCTTAAAAATATGCCTGATAGTACAAAATTATATTTTTAATTTCAAATTTAATTAATTAGATGAAAGTTAAACTACTTTAATAAAAATTTTTTTTGTTAATAGTTTATTATTTTAGTTGAAAATTTTCCCATTCTTTGAAAATTAAACTTTTTTGTTGAAATATCTTCCTTTTATTTGAAAATTAGTTTGTTTTTTTCAATGAAAACGTTACTATTATAATTGGAGATTCATAATTTTAGTTAAAAATTAATCTCTTTAGCTGAAAATTTAACTATTTTGTTAAGAAATCCATTCTTTTTTGGTTGGAGATAAGTATTTTAATGCAAATCTTAATATTATTGTTTTGAAATCCATAATTTTAGTTAAAGATTTATCTCTTTTGATGAAAATTCAACTATTTTTTTAAAAAATCGTTTAGTTTTTTTGTCAAAAATTACTTTTTTTACATCCAAATTTTACTATTATAGTTGAAGATTAATCATTTTAGTTGAAAACTTTTTTTTTTTGAAAATTTAAATATTTTGTCAAATATTCGTTTTCTAGTTAAAAATGTAATTTTTAAGCTAAAAATTTATCTATTTCATTATGGTTGAAAATTTATTATTTTTGGTTGAAAAGTAAACTATTTGGTTGAAAATTGACTTTTTTAAATTCAAAATTCTGTGAAACACGTTCAGAAAAAAAAATCCAGAGCCATAGATATATTCCAAATTTTCTTTGAAAAAATTTTGGATATTCAAAAATGGATCATTTTGATTTGAAGTAAAAATCATAATGATATGATACGGTTTGATACACTGGGGTTTACTGTGTTAATAAAATAATAATCAACAATGAGTTAAACAATAAGATTAAGATTTTACTCACTTTCAAGGCTGGAAGATTCCAGAAAGGAGCTTCGAGTAAATTCGTCAAAGAATTATTCCTCAGCCTCAATTCCCTCAAAGCTGGCATTTCACTGAAGGACTCTCTCTGCAGAAATCTCAGCCTGTTATGGTCCAGATGCAATCGCTCAATCATAGAATGTCCTCTCAGTGCCCCAAAGGGGATTTCCTCAAGCTGGTTATAACTCATATCCAAAAACTTGAGTCTTGGCAAAGCTTCCAAAATCGAACGTAGTTCAGAAATGTGACTCAAATCATTATTAATCAACCACAGTTCTTCCAGACCACTTCCACTCCTATGTGGGAAAAATTCAGGGTGGATTCGATGCACCATATTGTGGCTGATGTCCATAATCCTTAAGAGAGGAACTCTCTGAAACGCCCCAGGGAATATTTCAGTGACCCTGTTTTTGGAAAAGGAAATTCTAGTCAGGGTAGGAAGATCTGTGAACGAAGCTTCTCCCAATCTAGTTATTCGATTTTGGTCCAGTTGCAGAACTGATAAAGCTGAAAGGTCCATCACAGCTCGACCAACCATTCCCGCATCGATGATGGAATTCCCAACGAGGGAAATTTCCTTCAACTCTGGTAATCCTATCAAAGCCCTAGGATGTATCCAGTGAAGGTTACAATCACTGACGTTGACCAAAGTAAGTCTCGGCAAATTTCTAAAGAGTCCAGCTTCTAATCTTGACAGTTTAGGACTTCCAAAGACGTGTATTTGTTCCAAACTTGGAAGATCTCGAAAATTTCGAGGAGCGAGTTCTAAAAGTCCTGGAGAATTCACCTGGAGGTATCGAAGTTTTGGAAGTCCTGTGAAACTGGGGAGTCTCTTTATGACCTTGCTCTGTAGAGTTATGGCCTCGAGGCCTTGAAGATTTTCGAGACTGTCATCTGGTAGGGATCTTAATTCTGGTTCGACAATGAACAATTCCAGGAGGGAGTCGTGGAGACCTTCTAGCCAACCTGAAGAAACTCTTTCGAGGCGATTGTTCCTCAACATCAGTCTTAAAACTCTGAGGCTTGCAAACACCTGACCTGGCAAACTTGGGAGATTGTTGTTCTCCAGGATCAATTCGTCTATTGGTCGAGACACGTAGTGACTTACTGCTTTCATCCCTTCTAGGACTTTTGGCAATTCGCTGTGGCTGCACCTGTTTTGGATTTTTAAATTTTTTCACAATTGGAAGCATTCTGCTGAAGCTGGTATCACAGCGGTTCAGTACAGCCGTTCAGAAAAATTTGTTGAAAACTTCAGCACTTTCTACTGATCAAAATACATCACAAAAAAATTCAGGAAGATCAAAGATTGAAATATAAGTAAACAGGATTAAACAATACTTTCATGACTTTGCTTCCATATTCTCGTCATTTTTTTCTGATGTATTTTTATCAGTTGAAGGCTCAAAGATATTGAAAATATTTTCTAATGTCAATTGAACTAAGATTATAGTGTATAAAACAGAAATTACAAGATTGATTATTCATATAAAATGAGCAAATTATAAATATAACAAATTTTTTGAATCCGCAGTTTATTAACGTGTCAAACCAACCCATATAAGAATCAGCTTGAAATAAATTGATTTTTTTTTAAATTATTGAAGCTCATTTTTTTGAAGTGTCTATTTATTTATCTCGGGCTTCACAGTCTTTCCCCTATTCTGATTTTTTTCCTATTTTTCTCATTTTTCCTTTTTAATTTCAACTGAATCAAGGCTCATATAGGAGACAATGTAACTTAGAAAAACTCACATAAAAACTCAGTTTTGAATGCTAGCGCATCGATTGATTCTTGGGAAAAATTTTTGAAATATCGATAATTTTGGAATTTTTTTAAAGTTTCACATTTTTTTGAAAAGTTCAAATTGTTTAAAAAATTTTGCAAAATTTGAATATTTTCGAAATTTCAGAAACCTTTGGAAATTTTGGAAATATTGATAATTTTGAATTTTCTTGAAAGTTTCAAATTTTTTGAAAGGTTTGAAAAATTTGAATATTTTTGGAAATTTGGGAAACTTTTGGAATTTTTTTTCAAAGTTTGGTATTTACTTAAAATTTTGGAAAATTTTGCAAATTGTGGAAATTTTTTTTAATTTTTCAAAATTTTGGAAATTGTTAAAATTTCATAAATTTTTGGAAATTTTGAAAAATTTTGGAAATATTAATAATTTTGAAATTTTTAAGTTTCAAATTTTTTTGAAAAATTGAAAAATTTTCGAAATTTTGACTATTTTTGGAAATTTCAGAAAATTTTGGAAATTTTTAGAAAAACTTGAAAATTTATTTAAATTCTTGTATTTTTTTCTGAAATTTTTTCAAATTTTGGAAATTTTCAAAAGCTATGGAAATTTTTTGGAAGTTTGTGAATTATTAAAATTTTTTGAAACTTTTAAAAATTTTTGAAATTTTTTGAAATCTTAAAATTCTCGGGAGTTCCAAATTTTTTTAAAAGTATGGAAATTATTAAAAATTTTGGAAATTTTAAATAAGTTTGAAAATTTTGGAAATTTTCCGAAAGTTTGAACATTTTTGAAATGAATTAAATTTTTTGAATTTTTAAAAAGTTTGTACATTCTTTAAAGTAGAAATTTTGTAAGAGTTTAAAATTTGTTAAAAAGGTTTAGAAATTATTAAAATTAAAAAAAATTTTTTCAACTGAAAAATTTTTTAAATTCTTTGAAAGTTTAAAAATTATTAAAATGTTTGCAAACTGAAAAATTTTGGAAATTTTTGGAACTTCGAAAATTTTTTGAAAAGTTTGAAAATTAATAAAATTTTAAAAATATATTGAAATTTTGGAAACTTTTGAAATTTTTTAAAAAGTTTGGAAATTATTAAATGTTTTAACATTTTTTAAAGTTTGAAAATTATTATAATTTTTGGAAACTGAAAATTTTGGAAAATTGTGAAAAATTTTGGACATTTTTTAAAAAGGTTGGAAACTATTTAAAGTTTTGGAAATTTTGAAATTTTTTGAAATTTTTGAAAATTTAAAAAGTTTTTGAAATTTTTGAAACATTTTGAAATTGTTGAAAGTTTTTGTATGCCTTTCCAAGACCATAGTTCTTTAACGAATATCCATCTTTAGTTCTGTTAGCCTTTAGCTCTCCAACTGATCAGTTGTCAAAAATGGAAATGCCCAAATTGAAAAGAAAAAGTGAAAAATAAAAGTCGAACTTTCAGCAGGCTTGTTGTGAAAAACAGTATACGTGTCAAGAGGAGAACGCAGTTTCTCAATTCCTGTGATTGCTGCCCTTGCTTCGCTTGGTTAACACTTGTAAGAAATCGCTGCCTATCTCCCCTTGCCACGTAATCTACTGTTTAACATAATGGTTGAATTTTAAACAATATAATTTAAGTACACATCCCCGTTATTAAAACCTTAGTTCTAGTAATCGTGACAACCATTTTCTTACTGTTTATTTAATTTTAATCAATTTTAATTTATTTTATATTGAAAAATCCCATAAACAAATGAGTTTTATTATTGAATGTTACTTTCAACATATTTTTGATTAATATATTTAAATTATAACCAAGTTTCATTATAATAATAATAATTATTATTATTATTGGGACTGTCACGATTACAGGGACATTTAATTTAAATATTTAACAAAGCAATGAAATCATTGAAAAAAATATGAATTTTTAAACAAAAATATAATAATGAACTTTTATTTTTAAAAAGTTAAATTTTCTTATTGGGTTATATTAAGGCTCATGTATGAGGCTACGTAACCTAGAAAAACTTTCCTGAAAAATTCATTTTCGAATGCTAGCGCATCGAATGATTATGGGGGGGGGGGGATTTTTCCTCCAGAAAGCTCAAATCCATATTTTAAAGATAAAGTCCCACAG
>JAUELO010000100.1:9960861-9970999 GCA_032357855.1 Amphibolips quercusostensackenii
TACCCAGTGCTACCAGTATATTTAGGTAATTTAAGTAGTGTTGCTAAGTGATTCCAATAGGTTTAAGTAATTCAACCAGTGCTGCTAAGTGATACTAGTAGATTTAAGTAATTTAAGTAGTGGTACCAAGTATTACCAGTAGATTTAGTAATTGAAGTAGTGCTACTAAGTAGTACCAGTAGATTTAAGTAATTCAAGTACTGTTTTCAAGTAATACCAGTAGCTTTCAGTAATCTAAGTAGTGCTTTTCAGTGATACCAGTAGATATAAGTAATTTTAGCAATGGTATTAAGTGTTACCAGTAGATTTAAATAATTGAAGTGGTGCTACCAAGTGGCACTAGTAGATTTAAACTTAAGTAGTGGTACCACGTGATGCTAGTGGGTTTGAGTAATTTAAGTAGTGCTACCTAGTGATACCAGTAGATTTAAGTAATTTAAGTAGTGTTGTCAAGTGATTTTAATAGGCCTAAGTAATTCAAGCAGTGCGACGCAGTGATACCAGTAGATTTATGTAATTTTAGTAGTGGTACTTAGTGGTACCAGTAGATTTGAGTAAAGAAGTGGTGCTACTAAGTGGTGCCAGAAGGTTTAAGTAATTTAAGTAGTGTTGCCAAGGGATATTAGTTAGTTTTGAGTAACTTAAGTAGTGCTACACAGTGATACTAGTAGATTTACGTAATTTGAGCAATAGTGCTAAATTCCACGAGCTGATTAAGGTAATCAGCAGTAATTTTACTAACAGTTTCACTACTTATATCACTTAAATCAGCTGGCGGACGAATTAGCGTGTGCTACAATTTAGAAATTTGCTCTCGTCACAACAATCATAAGTATTAGTTGATAAAGATCACCAGGAATCCTTCGGGGTATACTTAGGTGATTTCAGTAATGGTATTAAGTGGTTTCAGTATATTTAAGTAATTTAAGTAGTGTTACTAAGTGTTACTAAGTGTTACTAGTAGATGGATCTAAAATAAGTAGTCTACCAAGTAGTACTAGTAGATTTGAGTCATTTAAGTAGTGGTGCCAAGTATTTCTAGTAGACTGAAGTAATTTAAGTAGTGGTACCAAGTGGTACGAGCTGATTTTAATGATTTAAAGTAATTTTACCTATAGCTTTACTATTCATATCACTTAAATCTGCTGATGGACAAATAAGCATGTGCTACAATTTAGAAAAATGTTCTAGTCATAACAATCATAATCAAAAGTTGATAAAGATCTACAAAAACTTTTCGGAGTATGCTCAAGTGATTTTAAAAATAGTACCAAGTAGTACTAGTTGATTTAAGTAATTTAAGTAGTGCTACTAAGTAGTACTAGTAGATGCAAGTAATTAAAGTAGTGTTGCTAAGTCGTACTAGCTGATTTAGGTGATTTAAAGTAATGGCACCAATGGTATCACTATTTATATAACTTAAATCTGCTGGTACCATCTAATGCCACAAAAATCTTTATGAATCTTGAACTCCGTCTGGTCACACTGAAAAATCTGGAATCTTAAATCTATAATTTTAATTTTTCGAGATTCAGGGATAGCTGAATTTAAATTATTTCAGAAATAAATAACCCTTTGGGTACCAGTATTTAAAATACCGCAATCGACTGGTATCGCTACTTGAAAAACTTTGATCTCCTGATACCTCTTGGTACCAATATTGAAAACACTTAAATCTATTGGTTACACTTGCTATCATTACTTAAATAACTTAAATTTACTGGCTTCATTTTTAACACTTTTAACAACTATGTAAATTACTTAACCATATTTGTTTTACTTTGTGACACTACTTGAATAAGTTTAATCTACAAATACTATATCGTACCACTTGGTACTGGTATTTAAATTAATAAAATCTATTAGTGTCACTTGGTATCGACGCTAAACTAATTTTAACCAACTATTAACGCAAGGTACCACTATGTAACACAGGTAAATTTATTGGTACCGCTACTTAAAAAACCTTAATCTTCTGATGCCACTTGGCGATACCGTTTAAATCATTTAAATCTATTAGTATTACTTGGTTTTGCCACTAAAATACTTGCAACCAACTGTTATCGAAAGGTACCATTTTTACAATAGTTAAATTCACTGGTACCGCTACTTGAAAAACTTTGATATCCTGACACCATTTGGTGGTACTCTTTAAATCATCAAAATATACTAGTGTCACTTGGTGTCGCTACTGAACTAGCGTAATTGAACTGATACCACTTGGTACTACTTTTAAAACACCTAAATCTACTAGCAACGCTTTTTAAAAAAAATGTTATCTACTGGTACCACTTAGTACCACTCTTTAAAATACGTAAATCTACTGGTACCATTTGATACCGCTACTTCAGTAACTTTAATTTTCTGGTACCACTTCTTAACACTTCTTGATACTATCCCAGTTGGAACTGACGTTAAAGAACGTCATTAGAACGGCTCAAAAACACCCTAAGTCAGTCCAAATAACGTTCCTGGAACATAAAATGTTCCAGAGACGTTCAAAGGACGCATTTGGAACATGAAACGTTTGCAGTACACTATTTGGTCTAAGGTAGGACAGTTTTTGAAACGTTCAAATAACGCCTGTTGACTTGCACGTCCAAGAAATGCTTTTAGGACCTTTTAATTACGTTCTTAAATTTTGTGCTTACTGTGATTTATATTACTTACACTTACTGTTATTACTTGGTGCTTCTATTAAAATAACTTAAATCTAATTGTACTGCTTAGTACTACTATTTTAAACCTTAAATTTACTTGCACCACAAGTTAAAAAATTTAGAACTCCTGATACCGCATGGTACATCTGTTTAAATTATCAAAATCTATTGGTACCAATTAGTGTCGCTACCTACATAACTCTAATCTACTGGTACTACTATTTAAAATATCATAACCTACTGTTAGCGCTGCTTAATTTACTATAATCTATTTATGCTACTTGACAAGACTATTCAACTCACTTAAACCTATTGTTATCACTTAGTGCCGCTACTTGGGTTGCTTTGATCTATTAATACTACTTAGTACCACTATATTGAACACTTAAATCTACTGGTACTACTTGGTACCGCTACTAAACTAACCTTTATCTACTGATACCACTTGGTACCACTATTTAAAATACCTCTATCTGATGGTATCATTTGGTACCGGTACCTAAATAAATTTAATCTACTGATACCACTCGATACCAGTATTTAAAATATTTAAATCTACTGGCATTACTTGGTATCGCTATCTAATTAACTTTAATCTACTGATACTACCTGGTACCACTATTTAAAATACCTGAATCTGATAGTACTACTTAGTACCCGTACCTAAATAACTTTAATCTACTGATACCACTCGATACTAATATTTGGAATACTGAAATCTACTGGTACCACTTGATACCGCTACCTAATTAACTTTAATCTACTGATACTACCTGCTACCACTATTTAAAATACCTAAATCTGATGGTATTACTTGGTACCGGTACCTAAATAACTTCAATCTTCTGATACCACTCGATACCACTATTTAAAATATTTAAATCTACTGGTACCACTTGGTACCGCTACCTTATTAACTTTAATCTACTGATACTACCTGGTACCACTATTTTATATACCTAAATCTGATGGCACTACTTAGTACCCGTACCTAAATAACTTTAATCTACTGATACTACTCGATACCAATATTTAAAATACTTAAATCTACTGGTATCACTTGGTACTACTATTTAAAATACCTAAATCTGATGGTATTACTTGGTACCGGTACCTAAGTAACTTTAATCTGCTGATACCACTTGATACCACTATTTAAAATATTTAAATCTACTGGCACCACTTGGTACCGCTATCTGATTACCTTTAATCTACTGATACTACCTGGTACTACTATTTAAAATACCTAAATCTGATGGTATCACTTAGTACCCGTACTTAAATAACTTTGATCTACTGATACCACTCGATACCAATATTTAAAATACTTAAATCTACTGGTACCACTTGGTACCGCTACCTAATTAACTTTAATCTACTGATGTTACCTGGTAACACTATTGAAATTATTTAAATCTGCTGGTACCACTTGGTACCGCTACCTAAATAACTTTAATATACTAATACTACTTGGTACCACCATTTGAAACACTTTCATCTGCGAGTACCACTTGGTACCGCTACCCGAATAACTTTAGTCTACTGATACCACTTGGTACCACTATTTAAACTACTTGAATCTGCTGACGCGATTATACAATTGTATAAAAAAAGTTTTTTTAATTTAAAAAAAGTGACTGCATTAGAAATTCGGATTTTTTGTTTATGCGCGTCGGGTGTAAAATGACCGTTTGTGCACCAAGGGCCGAAAAAAGTTAAAGGAGTGCGCCTTAATGCGAAAAAAAGCTCTGATCATGATGAAAAGGTTGGCATCTTTGAAAGAAATTTCAACTATTTTGGGTAGAAAATTTAACTATAATGGTGAAAATTCTTTTTTTTTTTTGTTGAAAATTAATTATTTAACTGAAGATTTAACTATTTCATTTTCTGTGAAAAATTTATATTGCCTTAGTTTTGTCTTTCCTAGTCCAAATTTTTTTTTTGCGAGGTGAAAATATTTTTTTAAACTGACAATTCAACTATTCCATTTTTTTGGGAAGATTTATCTTTTTTTTGGAAATTTAACTACTTGGTTGAAAGTTGAACCACTTCATTAAAAATTTAGTTTTCTGGTTGAAGATTCTTAATTTCAGTTGAAAATGTTTTGTTTTCTTTTTAAAAATTCGTTTTTAGTTGGAAATTTATGTATTTTATTAAAAATCTTCTTGATTGGAAATTCATTCTTTTTTAAATAAAATGCAACTGTTGGTGTCTTAATTAATCTTGTTTGTTTGTGAATTTAACAGCTTGTTAAAAAAAAAAAAACTATTCGGTTAAAAATGAACTTTTTCTTAAAAATCAAACTATTCTTATAAAAATTTAAGTTTTTGTGAAAAATTAATTTTTTTTTTAAATAATTATATTTTTGGGTTTAAAATTCAACCGCTGCGTATATCATCTCTTTGGTTGAAAATCTAACGATCTTGTTAAAAATTCTTTTATTTTGTTTCAAAATTTTTTTATTTTTGAAAATTTATTTTTTTAAGTATCAACCTTACTATTTCATTTTTGGTTGAAAATTAATATTTTTATTGAAAATTTATGTATTTTGTTCAAAATTCGTCTTTTTGGCGAAAATTAATCTTCTCGTTTAAAAATTCATCCTTCTTGTTTTAAAATAAAACTAATTCTAAATTAATCTGGTTTTGTTAAGAATTCAACAATTTAGTAGAAAATTAAACCATTCGGTCGAAAATTAATTTTTTTGTTAGAAATTTATTTATTTTTTTATATTTTAAAAATAACTACTTGGCTAAACATTAAACTATTATAATAAAAATTTAACATTTTGTTAAAAAATCAATTTTTTATCAGAAGATTATATTTTCGTTTAAAAAATTTAACGGTTTTGTAGATAATTCTTTCTTTTGTCTTTGGAATTCAACAAATTTGTTAAAAATTGATATATTTTTTTGAAAATTCATGTTTTTTGGTAAAAAATTAACCTTCTTGGTTGAAAATTCATCCTTTCTATTAAAAATTTTATTTAAAAAAATTTTTAAGTTGATTTATCAGTTTTAAATCTGCCATGTAATACCACTGCCACACACAATTTGGTTTTGAATTTTAAAAAAAGTTTTTATCTCAAAATTTCACTATTTCATTTTTGGTTAGAAACGTATGCTTTTTAAGGATCAAAATTTTTCTTATTAGTTTACAAATTTATCTAAATTGCTGAAAATTTAATATATTTTTAACCTAGGGTAAACACACAATTTTTAATATAAAAATTAATTTTTTTATTTCAAACTTTGTCTTATTGGTTAGAAAATTATTCTTGATTGTCAAAAATTCAATATATATTAAACCCATGGTACACACAATTTTTTTTTAATAGAAAATAATTTCTTTATTTCAAAATTTAACCATTTTCATTTTTGTTTAAGAATGTATCCTTTTTAAGGTTAAAAATTTAATATATATTTAACCCATAGTTAAACGCACATTTCTTTATAAAACTTAATTTTTTATTTGTAAATTTCACAATTTCATTTTTAGTTAGAAACGTATCTTTATTAAGGATGAAAATTCTTCTAATTAGTTTAAAAATTAATCTTGATTGTTAAAAATTCGATATATATTCAGCCTAGAGTAAACACACAATTTTTATTATAATAAATAAATTTTTTTATTTGAAAATTTCACTATTCTAATTTTGGTTAGAAATGTATCCTTTTTAACGTTGAAAAATCGTTTTAAATTTTAAAAAATTATTCTTGATTGTTAAAAATTCAATATATATTTAACTCAAGGGTGAACGCACATTTTTTTATAGAAATTAATTTTTTTATTTGATAATTTCATTATTCTATTTTTGGTTAAAAGTGTTTAATTGAAATTCGTCTTATTAGTTACAAAATTAATCTTGATTGATGAAGATTCAATATATTTTCAACTTATGTTGCACACAATTTTTTTAAATAAAAACTGATTTCTTTATTTGGAAATTTAACCATTCTATTCTTGGTTAGAAATTTATCTTTTTTAACATTAAAAATTTATCTTATTGGTTAGAAAAATTAATCTCGATTGTTGAAAATTCGATATATATTAAACCTATAGTAAACACGCATTTTTTTAAATTAATTAATTTATTTGCAAATTTCACCATTCTATTTTTCGTTTGCAATGTATTCTTTTTAAGGTTAAAAATTCAATATATATTAAACCCATGCTGAACGCACATTTGTTTTTAATAAAAATTAATTTTTTATTTGAAAAATTAAACCATTCCATTTTTAGTCAAAAGCTTATCACCTTTAGGGATTAAAATTCGGCTTATTAGTTAGAAAATTAATTTTGATTGTTGAAAATTTAATATATAACCCAGGGTGAACACAAAATTTTTTTTGTAAAAATTAATTTTTTATTTCAAAATTTAACTATTCCATTTTTGGTTAGAAGTGTGTTCTTTTTAAGGTTGAAAATTCATCTTATTAGTTAAAAAATTAATCTTGATTGTTAAAAATTCAATAAATACTTAACCCATGGAAAATGCACAATTTTTATATAAAAATTCATTTTTTTATTTGAAAATTTTACTATTTTACCTAAACCAAAAATTTATACTTTTTAGTGCTTTATATTCGTCTTATCGGTTAGAAAATTAATCTTTATTGTTAAGAATAGAGTATATACTTAACCCAAGGAAAACACACAATCTTTTTGAATTAAAATTAATTTTTTTATTTAAAATTTTACTATTTTATTTTCGATAAGAAATGTATTGTTTCGAGGGTTTAAAATTCGTCTCTTCGATTAAAAAATTAATTTTGATTGTTTGAAATTCATTATATACTCAACCCAGGGAAAACACACAATCTTTTTGAATTAAAATTAATTTTTTTATTTAAAATTTTACTATTTTATTTTCGATTAGAAATGTATACTTTTTAGGGTTTAAATTTTGTCTTATTGGTAAGAAAATCAATCTTGACTGTCGAAAATTCAATATATACTTAACGCAGAGACAACAAACAATTTTTTTTAATAAAAAATATTTTTTTATTTAAAAATTTGACTATTTTATTTTTAGTCAGGAATTTATTCCTTTCAGGGTTTAAAATTTTTCTTATAGGTTGAAAAATTAGTTTTGATAATTGAAAATTCAGTATATACTTAACCCAATATATACTTAACCTAGGGAAAACACACCATTTTTTTTATCAAAATTAATTTTTTTATTTTAAAATATCACTATTTCATTTTTAGTCAGAAATGTATTCATTTTAGGGTTTAAAATTCGTCTTATTGCTTAGAAAATCAATCTTGATTGTTGAAAATTTAATATATACTTAACCCAGGGTTAACACACAATTTTTTTTTTATAAAAATTGATTTTTTTATTTGAAAATTTTACTATTTCATTTTTATTTAGAAATTCATCCTTTCTAGGGTTCAAAATTTGTTTTATTGTTTAGAAAATTAATTTTGATTGTTAAAAATTAAATATATATTTAACCCAGGTTAAACACACAATTTTTATTATAAAAATTAATTTTTTATTTGAAAATTTCACTATTTCATTTTTTGTCAGGAACGTATTGTTTCGAGGGTTTAAAATTTGTCTCTTCGGTTAGAAAATTAATTTTAATTGTTTAAAATTCATTATATACTTAACCTAGGGTGAACACACAATTTTTTTAAATAAAAATTGATTTTTTTATTTGAAAATTTTACTATTTCATTTTTAGTCAGAAATTTATCCTTTCTAGGGTTTAAAATTTGTTTTATTGTTTAGAAAATTAATTTTGATTGTTAAAAATTTAATATATATTTAACCCAGGTTAAACACACAATTTTTATCATGAAAATTAATTTTTTATTTGAAAATTTCACTATTTCATTTTTTGTCAGGAGCGTATTGTTTCGAGGGTTTAAAATTTGTCTCTTCGGTTAGAAAATTAATTTTGATTGTTTAAAATTCATTATATACTCAACCCAGGGTAAACACACAATTTTTGTCTATTTAAATTGATTTTTTTATTTGAAAATTTTACTATTTCATTTTTAGTCAGAAATTCATCCTTTTTAGGGTTTGAAATTCGTCTTATTGGTTAGAAAATTAATCTTGATTGTTAAAAAAAATTCAATATATATTTAACCAAGTGTAAACACACAATCTTTCTTATAAAAATTAATTTTTTTATTTGAAAATTTCACTATTTTATTTTTGGCCAGAAATGTATCGTTTCGAGGGTTTAAAAATCGTCTTATTGGTTAGAAAATTTATCTTGGTTGTTGAAAATTCAATATATATTTAACCCAAGGAAAACACAATTTTTTTTTATAAAAATTAATTTTTTCATTTGAAAATATCACTATTTTATTTTTAGTCAGAAATTTATCCTTTTTAGGGTTTAAAATTCGTTTTATTGTTTAGAAAATCAATCTTGATTGTTGAAAATTCAATATATATTTAACCGAGGGTAAACACACAATTTTCATTATAAAATTTAATTTTTTTATTTGAAAATTTCACTATTTCATTTTTCGTCAGAAATGTATTGTTTCAAGGGTTTAAAATTCGTCTCTTCGGTTAAAAAATTAATTTTGATTGTTTGAAATTCATTATATACTCAACCCAGGGAAAACACACAATTTTTTTTTATAAAAATTAATTTTTTTATTTGAAAATATCACTATTTTATTTTTTGTCAGAAATTTATCTTTTTTAGGGTTTAAAATTCGTCTTATTGGTTAGAAAATTAATCTTGATTGTTGAAAATTCAATATATGTTTAACCCAGGGTAAAGACAAATTTTTTTTGATAAAAATTAATTTTTTATTTGAAAATTTAACTATTCTATTTTTGGTCAAAAATGTGTCCTTTTAAGGTTGAAAAGTCGTCTTATTGGTTAGAAAATTAATCTTGATTTTAGAAAATTCAATGTATATATTTAACCTATAGTAAACACACTGGCTAGAAAATTAATCTTGATTGTTGAGAATTCAATACATATTTCACCTACAGTAAACACACAGTTTTTTAAAATTAATATTTTTATCTGAAAAATGTAATAATCCACTTTTTATGGGATGTGATTATAATAAGTGAAACCTGGTTGGATGAGAAGGACTGGAAGGGAATGTAAAAGTTGTTACCGAAAGGTTATGTGTGGACGATGCAGGAAGGAAAAAAAGAACAGCTTAAAGTTAAAGGGATGGGCGGTATGGTCTCAGGAATGAAAAAAGAATTGCCAGTAAGAGTGACAAAAGAGGATGATAGGGAGGGAAAGGATGAAACAATGGTAAGGAGTGTTGTAGTTGGAAAAGTCAAAATAGCGGTGGTTTGTGTATATAGAAGAAGAGGGGAAAGGAAGGTTGGAAAGTTATAAGGAGGTGGATGGAGGAAAAGAAAGATGAGTTGGTTTCGATAGGAGGTGATTTGAATGCCTGGACTGGCGAACAAGGGGGAGGGACTTAAAATAGAGAAAAGGAGGCATATATAAGGAGCTCGAAACATAGAGTGACGAGCC
>JAUELO010000100.1:10026676-10039738 GCA_032357855.1 Amphibolips quercusostensackenii
TCAACTTTAAATTATGAAAATGAGAAAAATTTAAATATGAAAATCGATTCTTAATATAATATACATGACCATAACTTATTTACTCTTATGTAAAATGTATTAATATCATAGGTCAATCGATTCGTCTTGAATAAATGCATCTTTTCTATTTTTACATCAACTTTAAATTATAAAAATGAAAAAAATTTTACTATGAAAATCGATTCTTAATATAATATACATGACCATAACTTATCTACTCTTATGTAAAATGTATTAATATTATAGGTCAATCAATTCGTCTGTAGCCAAGGAATCTTTTATGTTTCTGCACCAACTTTGAATTATGTTAATGAAAAAAAGTTTACTATTAAAAACCGATTTTTAAAGTATTATAAAGTCCTAGAAAAAAATGCAATTAATATTTTTAGAAATCCTTCGGTCAGTTTCAAGATATTAGTGGTAAAAGTGAGCCATCCAAATTTCAACAATTTATCTGTAACTGTTTTCAAGTTATCGTGTTAACAAAAAAGTGTGACATCCACACAAACATATATCCACATATATCCACATAGACACACACATAGACAAACATCCGGACATTTGTTTAAAACATTGTATTAGACATTTTTAAAAAGACGAGCGTTTAATTAAATAAATTTAAAAATTTGCGAAAATGTCACCATTACAAAGCTTTCTCTATGAGGAAGCAAAATTGTAAAATTTTTAGTGTTTTTTATTCTTAATTAGCACTTTAATTTAAAAATCCATTTTTTTTGTTGAAAATTTCCAATTTTTCACAAGCTTAAGTTATGTTAGAATTTCACACCAAAAAATCGCGTTTTAAAACAAAAGTCATTACATAATTTAAACAAGATTTAGAATCATTTAATAATTTTGGATTGTTAGTGTCATTTTTTGGAAAGTGGTTTTTGGAAATTTTTTTAAAATTTTTTAATTTTAGGTTATGTTACCGTTTCACAAAAAAAAAAATTGGTATTTTGAAACAAAATTATTATAGTTCAGAGAAGATTTACGATTTTGAACTATTTTCTGTTTCGTTAGTTTTCGCCGATCTTAACAATATGTTTAATAACAAATCATGAGATATTAAAAAAATATTCACAATTTTAAACAATTTAAACAATAGCGGAAAGAATTCACAAAGAGTTCAATGATTTTCTAAGGATTTCAAAGATTTCAAATATTTCGGAACGATTTCTACAGATTTGAAAAAGATTTTCTAAATTGTTCAATGATTTCCCAAAGATTTCACAAAGATTCTAATTTTTTTGAAAATATTTTCCAAAGAGAAATTTTGCGTAGACTCTAATGCTTTTTCAAAGATTTGAAAGATTTCACAAAGATTCACAAAGACCTCGATAATTTTAATAATTTTGCAAATATTACCAAATATTTTAAAAATATTTTAAATATTTTGCAAAGATTTACAAAAATATCAGGAAGATCTCACAAAGACTTCAATCATTTTCTAAGGATTTTAAGAATTTCAAATAGGTTTTAAAGAATGCACAAAGATTTCAATGATTTTCCAAGTATTTCACAAAGATTTCAATAATCTCACAATTATTATCAAATATTTAAAAAATATTTCAAATATTTCGCAAATATTTCTCAAGCTTTCAAAAAGATTTCACAAATATTTCAATGATTTCCCAAGTATTACACAAAGATTTCAATAATTTTACTATTATTATCAAATATTTCAAAAATATTTCAAATATTTCGCAAAAATTTCATTAATATTATCAAGTATTTGAAATATTAATAAAAAGATTTCTAAAGAAATCGGAAAGACATTAATATTATCAAGTATTTGAAATATTAATAAAAATATTTCTAAAGAAATCGGAAAGATTTCAATGATTTTTAATCATTTCAAAGATTTCGCAAAGATTTCGGATAGATTAAAAAAATTTCACAAAGATTTCAATTATTTCATAAAAATTTCAAATAGGTTTCATAGAGTGCACAAAGATTTTAATTATTTCCCAAGAATTTCACCAAGATTTCAATAATTTCACAAATATTATCAATTGCACAAGGATTTCAATGATTTTCTAAAGATTCAGTAATTTCAAAAATATTTCAAAAACATTTCAAGTATTTCCAAATATTTCAGAAAAATTACAATGATTTTCCAAAGATTTTAAATATTTCGCAAAGATTTCGGATAGATTAAAAAGATTTCACAAATACTTCAATTATTTCTCAAAGATTTCAGGTAGATTTTTGAAAAAATTGACACGATCTAATGAATTAAATCATTCGATTTCAGAGGGGGGCAAATTAATACTTTGCCCCTCCCTGGACGATTCCTGTGGGGGAGGGGCATTGCCCCTTAGAGCTCCGCCGCCTCTGGACTAGGGGAAAGAGTATTAAGTCTGAATCCCTTCCAAACTATCCTTAATTCCTTGTAGAAATAAAAATAAAAATTAATTTTTTCAGCTGAAACCTGGCCTCAAGTATTCGACGACAGCGAAGCGCGAAAAGACTGGGGTTGGCAACACAAATACGATCTCGAAAGACTCGTGAATGCGATGGTTCGCGACGTTAGCGAAAACTTTCTACCGAAATTCCACCGACTAAAGGAAGTAAACAGCTACGTCTAATTAAAAAAATTAATAATTTTCTGCAGCTTCACTTCCTTTTTAAATAAATTTTAATGAGATATTACAAAGATTCGCCTGCTTTTATTAACCCTAGCTTCTAAATTTACAATTTAGTGGAACCCTGCGAAACTCGTTTGTAGAAAAAGTACTTATTAAAAACACTTAATGATTCTGTACAATTAAATTAAGAATGATTTTTTATGACTTGTAGGTCTCTAACATTTCCATCAATTCGTCCTCGTTCATATCTTCTACTGTAAATTCATCTTTTATTGCTCCTTTCGGCTTCGGAGATTCTTTCACAGACACATTTTCGATTTTCACTTTAATATTCTGCGTCATTTTATCAGCCTCTTTGTCACTAGGTTCATTTTTTGTATCTTTGGTAAGAATTTCTCGACTTTCGGCAAAATAGGCATTGGGATGAAGAAGCGGTTTTCCTGGTGGACGCTTGTGAGCGACCTCAAAATATTTCTGGCAGGCTAGGTTGTAGTGTCCACCAGCTGCTAGATCTGCGATCTCATTTACGTCTGTAATTTCAATATCAGATTAAAAAATGTGTTTAGGATTAAAATTATATTTAGGATTTGTTTATTATAACAGGGTGGCTGTTTTAATCGAGGAAAAAAATCCTGGTCGTTTTCGGGTTCGCAAACATTTTTCAGGAACTGGAAATTTTTTCATTCAAAATAATCAAAACTGAACTGCAAATTGAGGCACTCTAAGAGAAAATATTTTGAACTTCGAACTTTTACAACTGAAGATGACACAATTTTTAATTCAAAAATTTTATTCTAATTTATAAAAAAATAATCCAACTTTCATCCAGACCAAATTAATGATAAAAACAAAAAAGTCCCTCTCCCAAATCAAAAAAAATGTAAACTAACAATTTCTGCCCTCAAAATCAATGAAAATAAAAAAAATAATTTTTCTCTTAATTTATGAAATATCAAACACAAAACTTTCTCTCGATAAAAATATTCGATGTACTCGATAAAAATGTTAAAAATAAAAAATTATCCAACCAATTCATAAAATATTTAAAATAAAAATTTCCTCCTTTCCAACTCGACAAAAATGTCAAAAATGTAAATTGTTCCACAGACAATTGAAAAAAATAATAATAAAAAATTCCTCCCTTCCAATTCAATAAAAATTTACAAAATAAAAAATTATCCTTCCTCCAATTCATAAAATATTAAACACCAAAATTCCTCTCGATAAAATTGTTGAAAATAAAAAATTATCCAACCAGTTCATAAAATATTAAAAATGAAAATTTTCTCCTTTCCAACTAGATAAAAATCTCAAAAATATAAATTTTCCCACTGCCAATTCAACAACAACAAAATCAAAATTTCTTCCCTCACAACTCTATAAAAATCTTATTATTATATTATTTAATATACATAAAATTAATAATAAATAAAAATCACTTTTAAAATTATCCTTCTAATTCATAAAATATTAAAAACAAAAATTTCTCGCGATAAAAATACTCGACAAAAATGGTAAAAATAAAAAATTATCCTAGCAATTTATAGAGCATTAAAAACTAAAAGCTCTTCCTTTCCAACTTGATAAAAGTGTCAAAAATATAAACTGTCCCACTGCCAATACAAAAAAAAAGAGTAATAAAAATGTCCTACCTTACAACTCAATGAAAATTTTTGAAATTAAAAATGATTCTTACAATTCATAAAGTATTTTTCTTAATTCGCCTCAATAAAAATACTCCATAAAGATGCTTGACAAAAATGTTAAAAATGAAACATTATAACACCAATTCATAAAATATTAATAACAAAAATTTATTTAATGAAAACACTTGATAAAGATACTCGAAAAAAAAGATAAAAATAAACAATTATCCTACTAATTCATAAAATATTAAAAAACAAAATTTATTTTGATAAAAATACTCGATAAAAACGTTAAAAATGAAAAAGTAGCCCACGAATACATAAAATTAAAAAAAAAATTTCCTTCTTTCCAACTAGATAAAAACCTCAAAAATATAAACTGCCCCACTGCCAATTCAACAAAGAGAAAATCCCTTCCTTTCAGCTCTATAAAAATATTAAAAATAAAAAATTATCCTTCTTCCAGTTCATTAAATATTAAAAACCAAAATTTTCTCCCTTCCAACTATATACAAATTTTTTAAATAAAAAATTATCCTTTTTATAATTCATAAAATATTAAAAACCAAAATTCCTCTTGATAAAAATACTCGATCAAAATATTAAAAATAAAAAAATTATCCAATCAATTCATAAAATATTAAAAATAAAAATTTCTTTCTTTCCGACTATATACAAATCTCAAAAATATAAACTGTTTCACGGCCAGTTCAACAACAACAAAATAAAAATTTCTTCCTTCACAACTCTATAATGATCTAATTATTATATTATTTAATACATTGTAATATATTATATGTTATTATATTATTTGAAGTATATTATTCAAACATCAAATAAATAATAAACAATAAATAAAAATTATTAAAAAAATTATCCTTCCAATTCATAAAATATTAAAAACAAAAATTTACCTCGATAAAAATACTTGATAAAGATACTTGACAAAAATGATAAAAATAGAAAATTATCCTACCAATTCATGAAATATTAAAAACCAAAAGTTCTCCTTTCCAACATGATAAAAGTGTCAAAAACATAAACTGTCCCACTGCCAATTCAACAAAAAAAGAAGAGTAATACAAATTTCCTACATTAAAACTCAATAAAAATGTTTAAAATTAAAAATGATTTTTCCAATTCATAAAATATATATTTTTTTATTCACCTCAATAAAAATACTACATAAAGATACTTGACAAAAATGTTAAAAATGAAAAATTATCCCACCAATTCATAAAATATTAAAAACCAAAAGTTCCTCCCATCAAACTCAATAAAAATTTCTTAAATTAAAAAAACTATCCTTTTATTAATTCATGAAATACCAAAAACAAAATTCATTTCGATAAAAATACTCGATAAAGATACTCGATAAAAACTTTAAAAATAAAAAAAATATCCCTCCAATTCATAAAATATTAAAAAACAAAATTTCCCCCTTTTCAACTAGATAAAAACCTGAAAAATATAAACTGTCCCACTGACAATTCAACAACAAAATTTACCTTCCTTCCAGCTCTACAAAAATCTTAAAAATAAAAAACTATTCCACCAATTCATAAAATATTAAAAACGAAAATTTCCTCCTTTCCCACTTGATAAAAACCTCAAAAATATAAGCTATCCCACTGCCAATTCAATAACAAAATTTGTTTTCAATTTCCTACCTTACAACTGAATAAGAATTTAAAAAATTTTTAATGATTCTTCCAATTCATAAAATATATTTGTTTTAAATTCATTTCAATAAAAATACTTGACAAAAATGTTAAAAACCAAAAGTTATCCTACCAATTCATAAAATATTAAGAAACAAAAGTTTCTCCCATCAAACTTGATAAAAATGTCAAAAATATAAACGGTTCTACTGACAATTAAAAAAAAATAATAATAAAAATTTCCTACCTTTCAACTCAATAAAAAAATGTTTAATTTAAAAATGATTCTTCCAAATTATAAGATATATGTTTTTAAATTCATCTTAATTAAATAAAAATACTCGACAAAAATGCTAAAAATTAAAAACTATCCTAACAATTCATAAAATATTAAAAACCAAAAGTTCCTCCCTTCCAACTAAATAAAAAAATTTTTAATTAAAAATGATCCTTCTTCCAATTTATAAAATATTAAAAACAAAATTCCTCCAGCTAGATAAAAACCTCAAAAATATAAACTATCCCACTCTCAATTTAACAAAACAAACAAATTTTACTCCTTTTCAACTTTATGAAAATTAAAATATTAAAAAATATCCTTCCAATTCATAATATATGCAAAACCAAAAGTTCCTCCCATCAAACTCAATAAAAATTTGTTAAATTAAAAACTATCCTTCTTTTGATTCATAAAATATTAAAAAGCAAAACTCATTTTGATGAAAATACTCAATAAAGATACTCGA
The DNA here is from genome assembly GCA_032357855.1 of Amphibolips quercusostensackenii. Classification (NCBI taxonomy): domain Eukaryota; kingdom Metazoa; phylum Arthropoda; class Insecta; order Hymenoptera; family Cynipidae; genus Amphibolips; species Amphibolips quercusostensackenii. The sequence continues at coordinate 10,033,342 of JAUELO010000100.1, forward strand.
TAGAAACGTTAAAAATAAAAAATTACCCGACAAATTCATAAAATATTAAAAAACAAAATTTCCTCCTTCACAACTAGATAAAAACCTCAAAAATATAAACTGTCCAATTTCCAATTCAACAAAAAAGTTTTCTTCCTTCCAGCTGTATAAAAATCTTGAAAATAAAAAATTATCCTTGTTTTAGTTTATGAAATATTAAAAGCCAACATTTTCTCCCTTCCAACTAAATACAAATTTTTAAAATGAAAATTATTCTTCTCCCAATTCATAAAATATTAAAAACAAACATTACTCTAGATTATTATACTCGATAAAAATGTTAAAAATAAAAAGTTATCCTACCAAATTATAAAGTATTAAAAACCAAAAGTTCCTACCATCAAACTCAATTGAAAATTTTATAATTATGAACTATTCTTTTAATTCATAAAATATTAAAAAACAACATTCATTTTGATGAAAATACTCGATAAAGATACTCGATAAAAAATCTAAAAATTCAAAATGATCCTCCGTCCAGTTTATAAAATATTAAAAACCAACATTTTCTCCTTTCCAACTAAATAAAAATTTTAAAAATACAAAATTATCCTTCTTCCAATTCATAAAATATTAAAAACCAAAATTCATCTCGATAAAAACAGTCAATAAAAATGCTAAAAAAAATTATCCAACCGATTCATAAAATATTAAAAATGAAAATTTCCTGCTTTCCAACTAGTTACAAATCTCAAAAATATAAACTGTCCCACTGCCAATTCAAAAACATAAAAATAAAAATGTCTATCCTCACAACTCTATAAAAATCTAATTCTTATATCATTTAATATACTTAAATATATTATCTTATATGTAATTATAGTATTTAATATACATTAAATAAATAATAAATAATGAATCAAAATTATTTAAAAATTATCCTTCTTCCAGTTTGAAAAATATTAAAAACCAACATTTTCTCCCTTCCAACTAGATAAAAATTTAAAAAATTAAAAATTATCCTACTTCTAATTTATAAAATATTATAAACAAACATTTCTCTTGATAAAAATACTCGACAAAAATTTTAAATCAATAATTTTAATCTCGATAAAAATACTAGACAAAGATACCCGATAAAAATGTTAAAAATAAAAAATTATTCTACCAATTCATAAAATATTGAAAATCGAAGTTCCTCTCTTCCAACACAATAAAAATTTTAGAAATTAAAAATGATCCTTCTTTCAGTTCATAAAATATTAAAAACAAAATTCCTCTCGATAAAAATGTTAAAAATAAAAAATTATCCCACCAATACATAAAATATTAAAAACGAAACCTTCCTTCTTTCTAGCTAGATAAAAACCTCAAAAATATAAATGTCCCACTGTCAATTAAACAAAACAAACAAATTTACCTTCTTTCCAAATCTATGCAGAATTTAAAAATGAAACACTATTTTTTCAATTCATAATTTAATAGAACAAAAATTCCTCTCGATAAAAACACTTGATACAGATATTCGATGAAAATTTAAGAAATAAAAATTATCCTACTAATTCATAAAATATTAAAAACCAAAAGTTCCTCCTTACTAATTCGATAAAAATGTCAAAAATATAAAGTGTTCCACTGTCAGTGCAACAAACAAAATAATAAAAATTTCCTCACTTACAACTCGATACAAATTTTTAAAAAATGATTCTTCTAATTCATAGAATATATATTTTTTAAATTCCTCTCAATAAAAATACTCGATAAAAATGTTAAAAATAACAAATTATCCCACCAATTCATAAAATATTAAACGAAAATTTTCACCTTTCCAACTTGATAAAAATCTAAAAAATATCAACTATCCCGCTACTAATTCAATAAAAAATAAATAAAAATAAAATTTCCTACCTTACTACTCAATTAAAATTTTAAAACTTAAAAATAATTCTTCCGATTCATGAAATATATTTATTCTAGTCATCTCAATAAAAATACTCGATAAGGATACTCCACAGAAATGTTAAGAACAAAAAATTACCCTACCAATTCATAAAATATTAAAAGCCAAAAGTTCCTCCCATCAAACTCAATAAAAAATTTTTCAATTAAAAACCGTCCTTTTATTATTTCATAAAATATTTAAAAAATCAAATTCATTTCGATACAAATACTTGATGCAGATACTCGATAAAAACGTTAAAAATAAAAAACTAACCCACCAATTCATAAAATATTACAAAACAAAATTTCCTCCTTTCCAACTAGATAAAAACATTAAAAATATAAACTGTCCCACTGCCAATGCAACAATAACAAAATTCCCTCACTTCCAGCTCTATGAAAATATTAAAAATAAAAAAATTATCCTTCTTCCAGTTTATGAAATATTAAAAACCAACATTTTCTCCCTTCCAACTAAATAAAAATTGCAATTCAAATATTTCTCCCTTCTAGATTTTAAATATTTTTCCCATCTGTAATTATAGTTTTAGATTAAAAATGATATTTAGGATTTAAGATTAAAAAATGTATTTAGGATTAAAAATTACATTTAAGATTCCAAATTTTATTTAAGATTCGTTTATTATATCAGGGTGGCTGTTTTAATCGAGAAAACAAATTTCGGGTCTTTTTCGGGTTTGCAAACATTTTCAGGGGCATGGAGATTAAAAAATTTGAACTCTTGACACTGAATTTTTTTATTTGAAGTGATGAAAACTGAACAAATAAAGGCATTTGAAGTGGAACTATTTTAAATTTTGAACTTTTACAATTGAAGCTAAAACCATTTTCTATTCGTAAATTTTATTCTAATTTAGAAAAAAATAATCCAAATTTCATCCCGTCCAAATAAATAATATAAACATCCCTCTTCCAATTCAGAAAAAAATTAAAACTAACAATATCTCCTTTTCAACTCAATAAAAATTTGATAATGATTCTTCCGATTTATAAAATATTGAAAACCAAAATTTTCTCCCCTCCAACTCAATTAAAATTTTGTAAATAAAAAATTATCCTTCTTCCAATTCATAAAATATTTAAAACCAGAAGTTTATACCTCCAAACTCAATAAAAATTTAAAAAATAAAAAATAATTTTTCTTCCAATTCATAAAATATTAAAAACAGTATTTCCCTCAAAAAAATACTTGATAAGAACGTTAAAAATGAAAAATTTTCCCACCAATTCATAAAATATTAAATACGAAAATTTCCTCCCTCCAACTCTAAAAAAATCTTAAAAATAAAAAATATCCTTCTTACATTTCATACAATATTAAAAACCAACCTTTTTTCCCTTCCAAATCAATAAAAAAATTTTAATTAAAAACATGTCCTTCTTCCAGTTCATAAAATATTAAAAACCAAAATTCATCTCGATTAAAATATTCGATAAAGGTACTCGATTCAAATGTCAGGAATAAAAAATTATCCTACCGATTCACAAAATATTAAGAACCAAAAGTTCCTCCCTTCCAACTCAATGAAAATTTTTAAAATTAAAAATGATCCTTTTTCCAATTCATAAAAAGTTAGGAAACAAAATTTCCTCCTTTCCAACTAGATAAAAGCTTTAAAAATATGAAAATTTCCGCTGCCAATTCATCAAAAAATAACATTTTCTTATTTCAAACTTAATAAAATTCAGTTTTAAATTGTTTGCTTTCAAATATTTGATTTATAATAGCTATTTGAAATAAACAGTTAAACATTGCTGAATATTAAATAATTGTTCTTCATGAAATTTAAAAAATTTCAAAATAAATGGAATATTTTAGACTGAAACGAAATTTTAATAGAATTTGAACTTTAATAAAAGCATTTCATTATGAATGTATTAATTTGAAATTATTTAAGAATTGCAAATAGTTTATAAAGTTTCAATCGTAAAATTATATTTTGTTAACTACTAAGACTTTCGAATTAAAACAAATTTGTCACGTTGAAATTTGTAAATTGTTTAATTTTAAACAAATTCAGAATCGTGTACTAAAATCAATTATTGTTCAATTGCTTACAGTTGAGCTACAGTGCAGTTTTCAAAATCATTAATCAATTTATATTTATAGTTAAACGATTTAAAGCGTTTTGATAAAAAACTTTAAATGCAAACTACATTTTAAAATTCTCTCAACAAATTTCAAAAAAATTTCGGTTTTCGGTTCTGTTGCCATCCTGATAAATATATATTTTTTTTCCTCAAGCCATCTTGATATATTTTTTTAAGACATTCTGATATATTCTTGTAAATAAGCTCAGAAATTGGCCTCTTCTCATTCAGAAAAACTAATAATAATAAAATTTTCCTCCCTTTTAGCTCCAGAAAAGTCTTAAAAAAACAAAATTACCCTTTTCCAAATCAGAAAAAATTGGAAAACAAAATTTTCTCCCTCACAACTTAATACAAAAGCTAAAAAATTCCCTCTTTTGATTAAAAAAAAATAAAATAAAAATAAAACAGTGCGCCCTTAAACTCAGTAAAAATGTTAAAATGAAATAATTGGCCTCTTCTAATTCAGAAAAACAAATAATAACCAAAATATTCTCCCTGTCAACTCGATGAAAATCTTAAAAATACAAAATGATTCTCTTCCAATTTAGAAAAAATTGAAAACCAAAATTTTCTCCCTTTTAACTCGACAAAAATCTTAAAAATACAAAATTATCCTCTAACATTTAAGAAAAAAGATAAAACAAAAATTTTATCCCTTCCAACTACATAAAAATGTTAAAAATATGAATTTTCCCTCTAATCTAATTCAGAAAAAATTGAAAATAAAACAATGTTCCCTTAAACTCAATAAAAATGTTAAAAAAAAAAAATTGGCCTCTTCTAATTCAGAAAAACAACTAATAACCGAAATTTCCTTCCTTTCAACTCTAAAAAAATCTTAGGAAATACAAAATTGCCCTCTCCCAATTCAGAAAAAATTAAAAACCAAAATTTTCTCCCTTCCTACTCAATAAAAGTGTTAAAAAATTCCCTCTTTCGACTCAGGAAATATTAACCTTCTAATTTAGAAAAACAAATAACAAAAAGAATTTTCTCACTTCTTGCTCAATAATAATGTTAAAAATAAAATATTTTTCTTTTCCAATTCATAAAAAAACTGGAAAATAAAACATTGTTGCCTTAAACGCAATAAAAATGCTAAAAGGACAAAAAGGCCTCTTCAAACTCAGCAAAACAAATAATAACAAAAATTCCCTCCCTTACGACTCGATAAAAATCTTTAAAAATACAAACATACCCTCTCCCAATTCTGAAAAAATTAAAAACCAAAATTTTCTACCTTCCAACTCAATAGAAATGTTAAAAAATTCCCTTTTTTGATTCAGAAAAAAATTGTAAATAAGGCAGTGTGCCCTGAAACTCAAGGAAAATGTCAAAAAGAAAAAATTGTCCCCTAATAATTCAGAAAAACAAATAATAACTAAAATTTCCTCCTTTTCAACTCGAGAAAAACCTTAAAAATACAAAATTACCCTCTTCCAATTCAGGAAAAATTGAAAACCAAAATTTTCTTCCTTCTAACTGAATAATATTAAAAATAAAATATTTCCCTTTTCCAATTAAAAAAAAAAACTGGAAAATAAAACATTGTTCCCTTTAACGCAATAAAAATGCTAAAAGGACAAAAAGGCCTCTTCAAACTCAGCAAAAGAAATAATAACAAAAATTTGCTCCCTTTCAACTCGATAAAAATCTTTAAAAATACAAAATTACCCTCTTCCAAATCAGAAAAAATTCAGAAAAACAAATAATAACCAAAACATTCTCCCCGTCAACTCGATGAAAATCTTAAAAATACAAAATGATTCTATTCCAATTTAGAAAAAATTGAAAACCAAAATGTTCTTCCTTTAAACTCGACAAAAATCTTAAAAATACAAAATTATCCTCTACCATTTCAGAAAAAATTAAAAACCAAAATTTTTTCTCTTACAACTGAAAAATGTTGAAAATAAAAAATTTCCCTCTTCCAATTCAGAAAAAAATCTGAAAAAAAATGTTCCGTTAAGCGCAATAAATATGTTGAAAAAAAATTGCCTCTTCCAATTCAGAAAAACAAATAATAACCAAAATTTCCCCCCTTTCAACTCGATAAAAATTTCAAAAATACAGAATTACCCTCTTCCAATTCAGAAAGAATTAAAGACCAGAATTTCTCTCCCTTCCAACTCAGTAGAAATGTTAAAAATTTCCTCTTTTGATTCAGACAAAATTGTAAATGAGACAGTGTGCCCTTAAACTCAAGAAAAATGTTAAAAAGAAAAAGTTGCCTCCTAATAATTCAGAAAGACAAATAATAACTAAAATTTCCTTCTTTTCAATTTGAGAAAAATCTTAAAAATACAAAATTACCCTCTTCCAATTCAGAAAAAATTAAAAACCAAAATTTTCTCCCTTCCAA
>JAUELO010000100.1:10046692-10072004 GCA_032357855.1 Amphibolips quercusostensackenii
AGATAAATTTTCAAACAAAGAGTTAAATCTTCCACCAAGCGGTGAATTGTAGTAGTATGAATTCTTCCCCAAAACGACGAATTCTATACCAAAAAAAAATTAATTTTCTGCCAACAAAACAAATTTTAAATAAAATACATAAATTTTCATATAAATAGTTGAATTTTCAACTAAAAAAGATATATTTTTAGTGAAAAATATCACCAAATAGTTTAATTTTCAACAAGAGATAAGTTTCTAACTAAAATGATGAATCTTCAATTCTGCAATTAAGAAAATGAATTTTGAATAAGGTAGGTCAACTTTTAACCAAAAATAATTATAAATAATGTAAATTTTAACCAAAGAGATAAATTTTTAATAAAGTATTTCAACTTTCAACCCGGGATTCAAATTTTCTACTCAAAAAAGCTTTTTTTCAACAAATAAAGATTTTTCAGTCAAGACAGAAAAAAATGTTATTCAAAATTGTTAAACTTTTAAGCCAAAAGACAAATTTGTCGTAGAACAATTACATTATCAACCCTAAAGTATGAATTTTCAACAAAAATGTTAATTTTCAACAAAAATGTTAATTTTCAACCAAACAGTGGCAGTTTTAACCAAAAAAGAGGAAATTTCCAGCAAAAAGATTAATTTTCTACCAATAAAACGAATTTTTTTACTAAGAAAGATCAATTTAAAAAAATGGAAGCTACATTTTCAGGCAAAAAATTAATTTTGAACAAAAACACGAATTTTCAACGAAATATTTAAAATTGTAGTCAAAGACATGAACCCTCATACATAGAAAGTACATTTTTTACAAAGTGGTTCAACCTTTACACAGTTAGTTGAATTTTTAATTAAAAAAAAAATTAATTTCTAGCTAAAATTGGAATAGTTACATTTGTAGTTCAAAAAATTAATTGTTCAACAAAAAAAAATTTTATTTCGACTAAGAATTTTAATTTTCAATTAAAATTATGAATCTTCAACCAAAAAAAAAAAGAAGAATTTTCAATAAAGTAGTTCAACTTTTAACGTAAAATTCAAATTTTGTGATCAAAAAGACGAATTTTTAACAAATAAAGGATTTTCAGTCGACAGAAAAAAAATGTGATTCACATTGTTAAACTTTCAAGCAAAAAGACGAATTTTTGGTAAAACAGTTGCATTTTTAACCCTAAAATATGATTTTTCATAAAAAAACTTAATTTTTAAACAAACAGTTGCAATTTTAACCACAAAAAAAGGAAATTTCCACTAAAAAGTTTAATTTTCTACCAATAAAGACCAATTTTTAACTAAAAAAGATCAATTAAAAGAAAATGGAAGCTGCATTTTCGAATGAAAAATTAATTTTAAACAAAAAAAAAACGCATTTTCGACAAGATTAAAATTTCAGTTAAGGACATGAAACCTCAAACATAAAAAATACTTTTTTACAAAGTAGTTAAAAATGAAATAGTTACATTTTCAATTTAAAAATTTCTTTTTCAATAAAAGAAAATTAGATTTTAACAAAATATTTAAATGTTCAACCCTCGAGATGAATTTTCAATTAAAACTATGAATCTAAAATTCTGCAACCAAGAAAATGAATTTTTAATATCGTAGGTCAACTTCGAATCAAAAACGACTAATTTTCTACAAAAAATATAATTTTCATCGAAGAAATGAATTTCCAATAGAAATTATGAATTTTCAACACAAAAAAGAAGAATTTTAAATAAAGAAATTCAACTTTCAACCCAAAATTCAAATTTTTTAATCAAAAAGACGAATTTTTAACCTAAAAAAATCCATTTTCAGCCAAAAATGAAATAGTTACATTTTTAGTTTAAAAAATTAATGCTTCAACAAAAGAAATTCAGATTTCAACGAAACATTGAAATTTTTAATCAACAAGATGAATTTTCAATGGAAAGTATGAATCTTAAATTTTGCAACCAATAAAATGAATTTTTAATACCGTAGGTCAACTTTGAACCAAAAACGACTAATTTTCTACACAAAAAAAATGTTATCTTCATCAAAGAAATAAATTTCCAATTAAAATTATGAATTTTTAACTAAAAAAAAGAAGAACTTTTTATAAAATAGTTTAATTTTCAACCCGGAATTCGAATTTTTAATCAAAAAGACGAATTTTCAATTTAAAAAAGTTAATTTTCAGCCAAAAATGAAAGTTACATTTTTAGTTTAAAAAATTAATTTTCCAACAAAAAAAATTTAGATTTTAACAGATATTTAAATTTTCAACCAACAAGATAAATTTTTACTGAAAATGATCAATGTTCAACTGGAATAATCAAATTTTAATTTAAACATTAATTTTGAACCAAAAATCAAAGATTTTTGAACTAAAATAATGAGCTTTCAAAAACAACAAAAATAATTTTTTAGCAAAGTGGTTCAACCTTACTTTTGCAAGTTTTTTTTTCAAAATCTTTGACTTTTTTCAATCTATAAAATTCCCTGACTTTTCTCTGATTTACAGGATTGCCCTGAACCTACTTTCAATATATTGACAAAAAAAAAGATTAGATTTCAAAAATTTTATTGAAACTATTGTTAAATTGAAAAAAATCGGGAATAAATAACAAACTTTTAAATATTTTTACTTATAGCTTTGCAATTTTCATTGTGATAAAATGAATAAGATTGTAAAAAGGTGTCTTTTTTTAATTTCAAAGCAAACAAAAAATTAGAAATCAATTAAAAACTACCGTAAAACAGTTTATCTGTCTTTTTTTGTTCCACAGAGAAAAAGTTTTAAAACCTATTTTTTCTTAATGGGAATGAAAATTCAAGGAATTTTTTAGGTTTTCAAGGATTTCCAGAACGCTGGACACCCTGATTTATTTTTTCAATAGAGGTATACTGAAGGATTTTAGTTTTGAAGGAGAAAAACTTACTTCGTCTAACATCGCGATGGGCGTTGTTTCCGTGGACCAGACGGCCTTTGTCATTCCAGAAAAGGACTGAGGAAGACTTTTTAGAAAACTGATGAGTCTGTCATCTGATGACATATTTTCTAAATACTCCTTTGCGATCTGTAAAAGAATGCTTATTTTTATTAGTGTTTCCAATGTAAAACATATAAGATAAATTATTGTTTGTTGATTAATTATTGAATTGAAATTAATAAGATTTTTAATTATTAATTTTGAAAAAACAGTGGAATTTTCAATGAAAAAAAAATTAATTTCCAATTGAAAAAGACGGGTTTTTAACGAATAACTTTTCAAAAAAAAAGTTGATTTTTAGCAAGGAAAGATTAATTTTCAATAAAATAGTTGAATTTTCCAACAAAAAAATTAATGTTCAAAAAGATCATAACAATTACATCCAATAAGTTGAACTTACAAGAGACGAATTTCGAAAAAGAAATTTCAATTGCTAACAAAACAGATGAATTTTCAACCAAAGAAGTAAGTCTTTAACCAAATGATCGAATTTTCAAACGATAAAAATAAAATTTCAACTAAAAACAGTTGTATTTTAAACCAAGCAGGAGCCATTCACTTCGCATTTTTTAAAACGATAATTTATATTACAAGATTTTCTTAAATATATTACAACCATCGATTAATAAAATAATTATTTGATAATTTGTAATAATAATTATAAAATAATTATGACTGATAATTAAATAATACTAAAAAAGTAATTGTTGGTGGAATTTTGAACTAAAACCTATCAGATTTGTACAAGAAAATGGAATAATTTAATTTCCATCTACAAAAATTAGTTTCAGAAAATAAAATTAACCCAAGAATAATTTTGAAGTAAAATGATAAATTCTCAACTCGAAAAGTGGAAATTTAAACCAAAAAGATTTTTAAACAAAAAGATGAATTTTGAAATAAATTATAAATATTTAACTCGAGTACTTAAATTTTCAACCAAAAGGATTAATTTTCAAAGAATAAGATTAATTTTTTACCAAAAAAGACGATTTCTTAGCAAAATATATAAATTTTTAACGAAATGGTTGAAATAGTTGAATTTTCAACGAAAAAATTAGTTTTTTATTAAACAGTGAATTTGTGAACCAAAAAAGGTAAGTTTTGTACCAAAAATAAAATAATTGAATTCGCATTTAGAAAAATCAATTTTTAAACAAAAATTACATAAATTAATACATTTTCAACAAAATACATGCATTTTCAACCATAAAAGTCAGTTTTCTCAACCAAATAGTTGAATTTTGAACTAAAAAATATCAATTTTCAACCAAAAAATAAATAGTTTAATTTTCAGTTTAAAAAATTATTGCTCAACCGAAGATATGAATTTTCAACTAAAATAACGAAATATTTAATTAGAATAATTACATTTACAGTTCAAAAAAACTAATTTCCAACCGAAAAAGGACAAAATTTCAAACAAAAAAACTAATTTTCAACAAAATAGTTATATTTTCAAAAAAAGTGATGAACTTTTAACTGAAATGATAAATCTTCAACTTCAATATTTTAATTTTAATCCAAAAAGATAAATTTTCAACTAAAATTGTTAATCAAACTAGAATATGTAATTGCATTTTCGACCAAAGTGATGAATTTGTAACTAATATGATAGAATATTCATCTAGAATAGTTACATTTTTAATTGAAAAAAAATTTTCAACAAAAAAATAATTTTTAACAAAAAAGTGGAATTTTGAACCAAGTAATTAAATTTCCATTGCAAAAAAGATGAATTATAAAGCAAAAATGTAATTATTGATATTTCAACCAAAGAAGACTTTAATTTTCAATCAAAAAAAGTTGAATTCATTAAAAAAAGACGACTTTTTAAAAAGATTTGAATTCTCAGCTAAAAAGGAGTTTTTAGCTAAGAAAGATTTTTCAGTTAAGAGAGAGAAAAGATGAGAAAATGTTAAATATTCAGGAAAAAAAATGAATTATCAACGAAAAAGATTAAATTTCTACCAAAAAGAACAAATTTTTAACAAAATACATGAATTTTCAACCAAAAATAGAATAGTTGAATTTTAAATTGAAAAAATTAATTTTAAACAAACAAAAAACGGATTTTCAACAAAATAGTTAAACACAGTAATATAAAGCGACTTGTACAAATAAAGAATTATTTTTAGGTATAAAAAAATTTCCTGACAATTCCAGGTTTTCCAGGTAGGGTAGACAACCTGCTTTTAGAAGACAGTTGAATTTTCAACAAAGAAAGATGAATTTTTAACAAAAAAAATTACTTTTCTAAAAAATATACATTTCCAATCCAAAAGAACAGATTTTCTATCAAAAAAAGGCGAATGTTCAAAAAAAAAGGTTGAATTTAAAAAAAAAATGAATTTTTAATTAAATTGTTGAATTTTCAACTCAATGAAAATCTCCACCAAATAGTGGAATTCTTAATCAAAGGAGACGTATTTTATACCCAAAATATAATAATAGACTTTTTAAATAAAAATAATTAAATTCCAAACAAAAAAGAAGTCTTTTTAAGAAAATAGTAGAATTTTCAACCAAGAAATTTAAGTTCTGGGACAAATATATGATTGTAGACTTTTCTATTAAGCAGAATTAACTTTCAACCATAAAAGATGACTTTTCAACCAAAAAATATTACTTTTTTATCAAAAGATAAATTTTTGATCCAAAAGTATGAATTTCGTATCCAAAAATACAAATTTACAATATAGCAGTTAAATTTTCGAATCAAAAAGATGATTTTTTAACAAAATAGTTAAATTTTTAAGAAAATAATTACATTTTCAACCGAAGAGATGAATTTTTAACTAAAATGATGAATCTTCTATAAAAAAATTAAATTTAAATTTAAACAAGTAGAATTTCCGACCAAAAAAAGGTGACTTTTCAACAAAATAATTAAATTTTCAACCAAAGAGCTTTCAGTCTCTCAGCTATCAACCAAGAAGTTGAATTTTTAATAACAAAAAAATCAAAAATAGTTTAATTCAAACAAGCGATTTCTCTGCAAAACAGTTGAATTTCAAACCCGAAAATATTGTTGTTCAACAAAAAAGTTAATTTTCCACCAAATATTTGAATTTCAATAAAAAAAAATAATCAATTTTCTATAAAAAAATTTTTTGACGAAAATTTGAATCCTTAACCAAAAGGGATGAATTCTCGATGAAAAATGTAATAGCTGATATCTAGACGATAAAATATTTAAATTTTAAATCAAGAAAGATTTTGAAGTCAAGAAAAAAAAAGTCCAATCAAATTGTTAAATTTTCAAGCCAAAAAGAAAAATTCACTACAAAACAGTTGAATTTTCAACCAAAAAAGAGGAATTGTCTACCTTAAAGTTGAATTTTCAACCCAAAAATATGAATTATTGACAAAAAAGTTCATTTTTAATCAAATAGTTAAATTTGCAACTAAAAACGATCCATTTTCAACAAAAACTAGAGTAATTAAATTTGCAGGTAAAAAAACTGATTTTCAACCAAAAAAAAAAAGAATTTTCAACAATGACAATGATCTCAAACTCAAATTAAAAATAGTTTAAATTTTTTATTCCCACATTTTTCAAAAAATAATTTTAAGTTTTCAAAATTTCAAAATGGATGGAAAAAGAATATGGAAGACTGAGACAACTTTTTTAATTTTTCAGGATTTAAAAAAATCTTAAGAAAAATTAGAAAATTTTAATGATTGTTTTGTAATGATTTCTAAAAGAAAATAAAAAAGATTACAAAACCTTTTTAATGATTTCCTGAAGCAAAATTTTGCAATTTTGCCATATTCATGATTTTGTAAAAAATTTAAGTAAATTTAATAGGTATTCAGAAATTTTGAAACGATTCAAAAATAATTAAAACTTGTTAAGATTCTTTAAGAATTTCATAAGGATCCACAAAAATGAAAAACAAATTTGTAGTTTCATAGGATAGATTAAAATTTCTTATTTAAAAAAATTAATTTTAAGATATTATTTTTAAAAAATTTTAAAACATTTTAAAAGACTTCTAAAATTGTCAAAGAAGAATCTGAAAGCTTTTAAGGCAATTTTTTGAACTTTGTAGAATTAAAAAAAAATCGGGAAAAATTTAAATAAGTTTAGCCTGAAAAAATTAAAAACAGAATTATTTTAAGATTCGTGTGAAAATTTTGTATGATTTTTTATTTTGAAAAATGAACTTGAAGTAAAACTTAAAAAAGGTTTTTAAACATTTCAAACGATTTCCTAAAATTTTTAAGCAAAATGTTTCAATTTGGCAAGATTAAAATAAATAAATAAATCGAGTAAATTAAAAAAATATTTAGAAGAATTAAAAAGATTAAAAAAGAACCTAAGCTTTGAAAGATTTTTAGATAAAATTTTTTTTTTTTAATTTCGAAAAGTTTCAAAAAAATAAACAAATTTACTCAAAATTCTCCAAAAATTTAGAAATTGCAGGCAATTTTTTTATATTTTCAAAGATTTTTTAAAATGTTAAGAAAAATTCGAGTCACTTAAAAATATTTTTAGGAATTTAATATTTTTAGGAATTTAAGATGTTTTGAATAGATTAGAAATATTTGAAAACTTGGACAAATTTTCGAAACTTGATCAAATATTTTTTGATTTCTTCCACACTACTAAAATTCCTAAACATCTATTGAAAAGACTCGATTTTTTCCTAATATTTTGTAAAACCCTATAAAATAAATTCCTTTAAAATCTTCTAGATTCTTTTTTGATACATCTAAAATATTAAAAAATCTTTATTAACCTTCTCAAGAATCTTCTAAAAATTATATTCACATAAATTCAAAAACAAACTGATAATACTTAATTTCTTGTCGTCAATCCTCAGAATTTAAATTCAGCTTGAATTTAAGTGTTCAAAAACTTTTAACAAATACATAATTATTTTAAAATTTTATATTGTATTATTATTATTTTGTATTCTTTATTAGTACTTACATCAAGCAACTTCAATATTTGTATGACTAAAAAAAATATTGAAAAAAGCATTCAGTGTTACATTAAAATATAGTTTCATTTATTTCTAGAAAATAATTTATCTTAAAACACCTTTTTTTTATATAGAAAACGTCGATAGTGTACAATCACGAGAAAATTATGTCTTTTTTGTTCAAAAAAGAGTCGTGAGTCCGAGCCCTGCAATTTTAAAAAGTAATTTACAAACTCACCTCCATCATTTTTGCTAAATGTTCTTTGTAAATCACAAGGATCACAGAAATCAGGTCATTATGTGGCACATAAGCACTACCATTTCTGATAAAAACTTTTCTGTCCTTGACCAAATCAGTTACATTTTCAAAAGGTAACTTGTAGAAATCTGTGCTGTAATCGATTTCCTTCGTGGAATAAAGTTTTCCTCTTAATTCGTCTTTCTCTTCATCTGAAACCTTTCGTATAAAAGGAAAGAAATATTAACAATCTTAACAAATTAGGGACCGACCATAATATACGTTACCAAATAAATAATTAATTAATTTTTTACCAAAAAGACTAATTTTCAACAAAAGATTCAAGTTATTAAGCTAAAAACGCGAATATTTTAAAAAACATTTAAGTTTTATACCCAAAAAGATGAAATATCAACGATAAATTGAACTTTCATTTTTAAAAAATGAATTTTATGCTACTTAAATTCAACAAAAAAAAAATCCCAAAAAGACTAATTTTCAACAAAAAAGTTAAGTTATCAAGCAATAACGCGAATGTTTAAAAAAACATTTTAATTTCATACCCAAAAAGATGAAATATAAATAATAAAATAAATTTTCAATCAACAAACAAAAAACAGTTTTTTGCTATTTAAACTCAACGAAAAAAGAAAACGCTTCATTTTCTTCCTAAAAAGGACGGATTTTCAGCAAAATACATAAAGTTTCTACAAAATAATTAAATTTTTAACAAAATAATTGAATTTTCAACAAAATACTTAATTTTCTACCAAGTAGTTAAATTTTCAAATAAATAGTTTAATTTTTAACAACATAGTTAAATTTTTAACCAAATAGTTGTGTTTTTAACTAAAAACATGAATATTTAACCAAAAGCAACTTTCTATAAAAAAAAAGAAATTTCAACAAAATACAAGAATTTTTAACCAAATAGTTGAATTTTTTACCAAAGTAGGTGAAATTTTTACAAAAAAAGATTTATTTTCAAACACAAAAGACGTATTTTCTATACAAAACAATTGGATTTTCATCACGAAAAAATAAATTTTTAACAAAACAGTTGAGTTTATATCCGAAAAAAATGACAACATAATAGTTGAATTTTCAACCAAACAATTAAATTTTCAACAAAATAGAGAAATTTTCACACAGAAAGCTCATTTTTTAAGATACAAAGACAAGATTTCAACTAAAACTAGGAATGTTTTGAAGAAACAGTTAAATTTCATTCCCTAAAAGATAAAATACCAACAAGAAAATGAATTTTTAATAAAAAGAAAGGAATTTTCTACTATTTATATTCAATCAAAAAAGAAAACGCTTAATTTTCTACCCAAAAAGACGGATTTTCTATCCAAAAAGATGATTTTTCAACAAAACAGTTAAATTTTCGATCACAAAATATGAATTTTTAACAAAAAAGTTAAATTTCCAACAAAGTAAGAACATTTTCTATCAAATAGTAGTCTTTAACCAAAAGAGATGAATTCTGGACTGGAAATATGCTAATAGACTTTTTAATTAAATCAATCAAATTTTCAACCACAAAAGATTAATTTTCAACCAAAAAAGATGAGTTTTCTAGGAAACATGCATTTTTGATACAAAAGAATGGATTTTCAATCCAAAAAGACGGATGGTTGATAAAAAAGTTAAATTATCGATGAAACAAAATATGACTTTTTAACAAAAGAATGAAATTTTCCTTCCGATAGCAGAATTTTTAACCGAAAGAGATGAATTTTAAATCTATAATATAATAGAAGACTTTTAAGATAAAAAGAATTAATTTTTAATCAAAAAAATATAATTTTTTAAGGAAATAGTTGACTTTTCAAAAAAATAAAAAAAATTTCCAGCGCATAGTAGAATTTTTAACCAAAAGAGGTGATTCATAAACTCAAAATACAATAATAAACTTTTTAATTAAAGGAAGAATTAACTTTCAACCATAAACCATTAATTTTAACCCTAATGGTCGAATTTGTAAACGAAAAAGATTAAACTTCCACCAAAAACAGTTGTATTTTCAACCAAATAGTTGAATTTTCTAACAAATAATTAAATTAATTAAAAATCAACTAAGGAGATTATTTTTGAACCAAACAGTTGCATGTTTGACCAAAAAGATTTCATTTTCAACCAAAAAAATTAATTTTTACCAAATATTGAGTTTTTAAGTCATAAACATGAATTTAAAAAAAAAGTTTAATTTACAACCAAAAAGTATACATTTTCTACCAAAATAATTGAGTTTTAGATTGAAAAAGAAGAGTTTTGAACAAAATAAGTGAGTTTTCAACTGAAAAAGATCAATTTTCTAGCAAAAATGAAATACTTGAACTTTTAGTAAAAAAACGAATTAATTTTATTAATTCAATTTAATTACATAATTTATATTAATTTATTTATTTGATCATTTTAAGTTAGAAAAATAAATTTAAACCGAATAAAATCAATTTTCTACGAAATATAGCTAGATTTTCAACAAAACAGAAGAAATTTCAACCAAAAAGATTAAATGTTTATCAAAAAACAAATGTCGGCGAAAAATGGAACATTTCAGTTTTTAGCTAAAAAAAATAATTCACAATAAAAAGAAATGATTGCCTACTAAAAACGAATAATTTTTAACTAAATACATGAATTTTCTAACTAAATTTTTTAATTTTGTATGGAATTTTCAATCAAAAAGTTTAATTTTTTACCAAAAAAGACAAATTTATAACTAAAAAAGATAAATTTTCAACAAAGAATAGAATGGTTTAATTTTCAGTTAGAGAAATAATATAAAATAAAATTTTAACCAAATAGTTTAATTTTAAGCTAAAAAGATTATATTGCTACCAAAAATAAGACAAAATTTCAACAAAATGGATGAATTTTGAACTAAAAAAGATCAATTTTCAACAAAGAACAGAATTTTAATTTTCAGTTAAAAAAATAAAATAATTTTTCTAACGAAATAGTTAAATTTTCAACACAAAACAATAATTTTTAGAAAAATATAGGAATTTTCAAGCAAATATTTTAATTTTCAATGCAAATTTCAACCAAAAAGGTTAATTTTCTACCAAGAAAGAAAAATTTTCAACTGGATAAATTTTTAATAAAAAATAGAACAGTTTGATTTTCATTCAGAGAAGTAAAATAAACTAAAATAAATTTTTTAACAAATAGTTAAATTTTTAGCCAAAAAGATTATATTGCTTTTAAAAAAAGACAAAATTGTAACAACATAGATCAATTTTCAACTAAAAAAGATAAATTTTCAACAAAAAATAGACTAGTTTAATTTTAAGCAAGAGATATGTTTTTAACAAAATGAAATAAATTTTTAATGAAATAATTAAATTTTCAACCAAAATGATTCAATGTCTATAAAAAAAATAGAATAGTTAAATTTTTAATTTACAAAATAAATTTTCAATAAAAAAACTAATTTTCTACCAAAAAAGAATAATTTTCAACAAAATACATGACTTTTCAACCTAACATTTTATTTTTTAATGGAATTTTCAACAAAAAAAATCAATTTTCTACCAAAAAAATTAATTTACAACAAAAAATATGTATTTCCTACCAAAATAATTAAATTTTCAACTAAAGAAAAAGAGATTTCAACAAAATGAGTGAATTTTCTACTAAAGAAGATCAGTTTTCTAGTAAAAATGAGATACTGGCATTTTTATTAAAAAAGTTCATTTTTAACAGAAAAAAACAAGTTTTCAACCATATTTGTTTATTTTTTAACCAAAGAAATTAACTTTTAACTCTTTAATCAAAAAAATACATTTTTAACTAAATAGTTAAATTTTCAACCAAAAAGGTTGAATGTCTATAAAAAAATGTCAACGAAAAATGTAATAGCTAAATTTTTAGTTAAAAAAAATTAATTTTCAATAAAAATACTAATTTTCTACCAAAAAAGAATAATTATAACCAAAATACATGAATTTTTAACCAAACATTTTATTTTTTAATGGAATTTTTAACCAAAAAGATAAATTTTCTACCAAATGTTCAGTATTTAAGTCATAAAAATAAATTTAACAAAAAAATTAATTTACAACAAAAAAATATGCATTTCCTACCAAACTAATTAAATTTTTGATTAAAAAAGAAAAGTTTTCAACAAAATAAGTGAATTTTCTACTGAAAAAGATCAGTTTTCTAATAAAAATCAGATACCTGCATTTTTATTTAAAAAAGTTCATTTTCAACAGAAAAAACGAATTTTCAAAAAAATTTGTTAAATTTTTAACCATAGAAATTAACTTTTAACTCTTTAATCAAAAAAATAACTTTTTAACCAAATAGTTAAATTTTCAACCACAAAGGTTGAATGTGTTAAAAAAAAGATGTCAACGAAAAATGGAATAGTTTAATTTTTAGTTAAAAAAATTAATTTTTGATAAAAATGATCATTTTTTACCAAAAAAGAATAATTTTAACGAAATACAGAAATTTCAACCAGAGATGAATTTTCAACCAAAAAGATTGAATGTCTATGAAAAAAAATGACAACAAAAAATGGAATAGTTAAACTTTTAGTTAAAAAATAAATTTTCAATAATGATAATAATTTTTTACCAGAAAGAATCATTTTTAACAAAATACATGAATTTCAACCAGAGATGAATTTTCAATCAAACAGATGAATTTTTAACCAAAAAGATTGAATGTCTATAAAAAATATGGCAACGAAAAATGGAATAATTGAATTTTTAGTTGAAAAATGAATTTTCGATTAAAATACTAATTTTTCACCAAAAAAGAATAATTTTAACAAAATAAATGAAATTTTAACCAAAAATGTTAATTTTCTGCCAAAAAAGACAAATTTTCAACAAAAAAGATAAATTTTCAACAAAAAATAGAAAAGTTTAATTTTTAGTTAGAGAAATAAAATAATATAAAATAAACTTTAAACTAATAGTTAAATTTAAAACCGAAACAATTATATTGCTATAAAAAATTAAATTTCAACAAAATAAATGAATTTTTAACTAAAAAAGATAAATTTTCAACAGAAAATAGAATTTTAATTTTCAGTTAGAGAAATAAAACAAAATAATGTTTCAACGAAATAGTTAAATTTTCAACCAAACAGATGAATTTTTAAACAAAGAGACTATCCAAAAAAAAGTGGGAGAAAAATGGAATGGTTAAATTTTTAGTAAAAAAAATTAATTTTCATTGAAAAAAACAACTAATTTTCTACAAAAAAAGATAATTTCTAACAAAATACATGAAAATATCCTAGCAAATATTTTAATTTTTAATGGAATTTTTAACCAAAAAGGTTAATTTTCTAGCAAAAAAAGACAAATTGTCAACTAAAAAAGATGAATTTTTAACAAAAAATAAAATAGTTTAATTTTCAGTTAGAGAAATAAAATAAAATAAATTTATAACCAAATAGTTCAATTTTAAACCAAAAAGATTATATTGTTACCAAAAAGATTAAATGTCTATAAAAAACAATTCAACAAAAAATTTATTTACATTCTTAGTTAAAAAATTAATTTTTAATTAAAACACTAATTTTCACTTAAAGAAAAATTCATTTTTAATAAAAAAAAGCTCATTTTCTACCAAAAAAAAAGATAATTTTTACCAAAATGCATCAATTTTCAACCAAACATTTTAATTTTTAATGGAATTTTTGACCTAATTGTTAAATTTTCAGCAAAAAGGTAAATTAAAAACAAACAAAATTTTGAACCAAAAGATTAATTTTCTACCAAATAGTTCAATTTTCAACTGAAGAAGATGAATGTAGTTTACAGACAGTCCTTTATATTTCTGAAATGAAATCATAACTCACTTGAGAAAAGTCGAAATCATTTGTAGCTAAAATTTGTTTAATACTTCCCGGAGCCAAAGACGTGAACCTTAACTTGAAAAATTCGACCTCTTTAGCGATGAACCAATTTTTTAAATCCTCGGTTTGACAATAGGCAAGTCTCAGAATAAAATGAGAAATGTGATCTCTTCTTCTTGCTTCAACTGAGCAAAAATTTCCTGGACTTTGTAACAATTTTGCGTAGTCGCTGTGCTCTTTTCTCAATGCGGTCTCGAGATTATTTTTGAAATCCTCGAGCGTTTTATTATCTTGTACGGAAACTGAATCAACCGTTTGCAGCACTGAAATAAATAAATGAAATAAATATAGTTTCGAATCTAAAATAGGCTGGTTCAAAAAACATTGCCTTAGGGTGGCCACTCAAAACTAAATAAAAAAATACGAGGCTATTTTTCGGGTTTCCAGATCAAAAATTACATTTTTCCGTGTTTAAGCGTTAATAATAATTATTATTCAGTACTTATTGGTTTATTATATTAAAAATAAATTATTGTAGAAGTGATTTTAGACTCCACAGCCTGAAATGTTTTCAGAAAGGGGAAATAGAGCGTTCAAGAAAAAAGGGGAAAGACGAATTTTCAACCCAAAAAGACCAATTTTAAACAAGAGTTGAATTTTTTAGCTAAAAAGTCGAATGCTTTAGACAGCATTTGACTTTTAAACGAGAAAAAATAGATTTTCAACAAAAAAGTTAATTTTCAACCAATTAGTTGAATTTTAAAGATAAATAGACAAATCTTTTAGAAGACAGTTAAATTTTCAACGAAGAAGGATGAATTTTCAACAAAAAATAATTACTTTTCTACCAAAAAATAAATTTTCAATCCAAAAAGATAAATGTTTAATAAAGCAGTTGATTTTTTAATCAGAGGGGTGACTTTTTAAAAAAATAGTTGAATTTTCAACAAAATAATTGATTTTTCAACAAAATAGTAGAATTTTTAACCAAAAGAGATGAGTTCTTGAGCCAAAATATAATAGTAAGCTTTTCAATCAACAAGAAATCATTTTCAACCATTATAGATAAATTTTCGACCAAAAAAGATGACTGTTTTACGAAAAGATGAATTTTTAATCTAAAAGGACAAATTTTCTACCCAAAAAGTAGAATTTTCAACAAAACAGTAGAATTTTCAACAAAGTAATGAAATTTTAAACCAAATAGTAGATTTTTCAACCAAAAGAGATGAATTCTAAAGCCAAAATATAGTAATAGACTTTTCAATGAAAAAGAATTAATTTTTAACCAAACTGATAAATTTTTAATCCAAAAGATTAACTTTCTATCCATAAAGGGATGAATTCTGGACCCAAAATACAATAGTATACTTTTCAGTAAAAAATAATTAATTTTCAATCGTAAAAGATGAATTTTTATTAAAAAAGATTACTTTTCTACCAACAAAAAAAAAGACTTTTAAAACGGGGGAGGGGGAGGGGGATTCGACGGACGATTCCAAATTCCCAGTCATTTCTCGGTTTTTCCCGGTCAAGTTTTTCAATTTTCCCGGTCAAATAAAAATAAAATATTCATATCTGCCGCAAATCTCAAACATTTATTTTAATTTATCACGTTCATTCTAAACATCCTTTAAGAAAACAGAGCAAAAATTTTTAAAGTAATTGAATTTTGAAACAAATACTTAAATTTTCCACTAAAAAATATTATATTTTGAACAAAAATTAAAAAGTTAAACTTTCAGTTAGTAAAATTTGTTAAAATTCGAATTTTCAACCAGAAAGATAGATTTTGAAACATCATGATTAATTTTCTACAAAAAAATACAATTAAAAAAGAATGAATTTCAACGAAACACTTGAATTTTGAACTAGAAAAATCAAATTTCAACCGAAAATAGAAAAGTAAGATTTTTAGTTATTAAACTTAATTTTTAACCTGCCTCATGAATTTTCAATCTAAATGATGAATCTTCAACTGAAATAGTTGAATTTCCAAACTAAGAAAAATTAATTTTGACTGAAAAAAGATAAATTGTGAACCAAACACATGAATATTTAACCAAGACTATAAAATAGTCAACTAAGATGATGAATATTTAAATGAAATAATTGAACTTTGAACCAAAAAAGACGAATTTTCAACTGAAAAAGATCATTTTTCAACCAAGAATTAAACGATTAAATTTTGAATCAAAAAATGAATGTTCAACAAAAGAAATTAGATTTTAATTAATATTATGGAATATTTAACTGGTACAATAGTTACATTTTCAGTTTGAAAAAATTGTCAACCAAAAAGGAAAAAATTTTTTAACAAAATACTTACATTTTCGAAAAAAAATCCCTTTTCATTCAAACAAAAAAAAAACAATTTTTCAATCAAATAGTTCATTTTTCAACCCAAAAAATAAATTTTTAA
Organism: Amphibolips quercusostensackenii; assembly: GCA_032357855.1. Classification (NCBI taxonomy): domain Eukaryota; kingdom Metazoa; phylum Arthropoda; class Insecta; order Hymenoptera; family Cynipidae; genus Amphibolips; species Amphibolips quercusostensackenii. The sequence continues at coordinate 10,063,062 of JAUELO010000100.1, forward strand.
ATAAAACTATCAATCTTCAAAAAAAAAAAAAAAAACTTAAAAAAAGAGTTCAATTTTAACCAAGTAATTTTATTTCCAACCTAAAAAATGAGTTTTCAACTAAAACGATGAATATTTAACTGAAATACTTGAATTTTTAACCGATAAGAATTTTTAGACAAGAAGATTAACTTTCAAAGAAAAAGATAATTTTCAATAAATGAGTATAAGTTAAATTTCCAGTAAAAAAAATTACACTCAACAAAAAAACTAAATTAAAAAAAATAGTTACATTTTCAAACAAAGTGATTTAACTTTAACTAAAATTGTAAATCTTTGACTAGAATAGTTGAATTTCAAACCTTGAATATTTAAATTACATAATTTAATTTTTGACTAACAAGATAAATTATCAACCAAGAAGATTGATTTCTACCAAATAAGAAGAATTTTCAAACAAAAAATTATTTTGAATAATTAAAAAGTTGAAATAATTTGTAACAAAAGAGTTAAACTTTTAACCAAGTGATATTAGTTCCAACCTAAAAGATGAATTTTCATCTAAAATGATAATTATTGAACTGGAATACTTGAATTTTCAACCGACAAGAGGAATTTTTAGACAAGAAGATTAACTTTCAAAGAAAAAGATAATTTTCGATAAAAAAATTAGACTTTCTAACAAAATACGTGTATTTTTAACAATATAGTTGAATTTTCTATTAAAAAAGATCAATTCTCATTCAAATTGTTGAATTTTTAACTAGGAAAGATTAATTTTCAACTAAAAATGTAACACTTGAATTTTCAGGCGAAGAAATTAATTTTTAACAAAACTAGTGAATTTTCAACTTAAATGATGAATCTTCAACCGAGATAGTTGAAATTTTTATGAAAAAGAGGTTTTTTAAAAAACAGACTTCGAAACTATCTTACTTTTCGGCTCATTAGAGACAAAAATAACAATTGAAAAAAGAGGAAGAAAATTAATTTTCAACCAAAAATAGAATTATTCAATTTTCTCTTAAAAATCTAATTCTTCACAAAAAACGTATTTTCAGCAAAATAGTTATATTTTCTACTGGAATAGTAAAATTTGTAGATAAAAAAATTGATTTTCAACAAAGTATCAGTCACATTTTTAACCAGAGATAAATTTTCAATTAAAATGATGGATCTTTAATAAAAAAGTTAATTTAAAAAAAAACTTTTAACCAAGTAAAAGTAGTAAATAAAACTTTTCTTAATTGACCAAAATTATTTAAATAATGAAAACTTGAATTTTACTGCGATCAAAAATAAATTCCCGGGTTCTTAAATTAAATTCTCGGTCAAGTCGCCATCCTGTAAAAACCCGAAAATATTTCAAATCCTTTGAAATCCCCTTAAACTTTGTACAGCTTTCGAAAGATCATTAGAATTTGTAAAAATACTCTAAAACCTTTACAAATCTTTGAAATCTCTTTAAATTATTGAAATCTGTTACAAATTTTAGTAAACTTTTAAAATACCCTAAAATATTTCAAAAGTATTTAAGAAAATTTAGAATCGTAACTGACAAGTAATTTGGGAAAAAATGTAACTTCATTCTAAACAGTAACTAAGTGCTTCTTACAGAAATTCTCAAACTTTTGACATTTTTTCCAAAATCCCTAACTTTCCCTGACCAACAACATTTCCTGACTTTTCCATGATATAAAATTCTTGAATTGCGGTAATCCTGCTTGCAAATATATTTTTAATAGAATATAGTTTCCTTTTTTTCCATTTTCATTGTAAATTATAAATCATAACACAAGATTATGTAATTCTGTCCTTCATTAATATGCAAACATGAACAAATTTGCATTACGATTGAAATAAAAATAAATTGCCCTTTCTCAGGCTTTAAAAATTCCCGGTTTCAAACTTGATTTTGGATTTATTGTTTATACACAATCGGAAAAGTAATGAGTGCTCATGAACAGGAATAACAATAAGCGTATTATGGGGATTTCCCACTGTTCCCTAAACTTCTAAAATCGTAAAACGGCCAGTTTGCACTCTACTTCTAGTACTTAGTGCTAATTAGTTAATTTTAAACCAGTTGTTTGGAACGATAAGTCTTATATGAGCCAAATTCGACGAAAAAGGTTTGGACTTAAGCTTTAAGGGATTAAAGTATTAAAATTTAAAGTAAAAATCTGTTAGGGATTTCCAAGCTCATTTCACATTCTCCGCCCATAAACCTCAGTTTTGAAAAGGTAATAAACTAATAAATTAAACTTTCCGCTCTTGACTGTGAAAATTTCAAGTTGATTACTATTCCTGGTCGTAAAAAAGGAAAGAAATTGCCCTCTTGGTTGGAGGCTGTTTAGTTTCCAAGCTTGCCTGTTTTATTGCCCTATTTACCTGTTGTCAAGTGTTTGGCCACAGGATCTGCATTCACTCAATTCATTCTGGAATCTTTTCTTCGACCCTCATAAAATTTAACCGAATATTATTTTCCCAACAAAATGGAAATTTTGACAAAAGCTAAGATCCAGCGAAATTTTTCCTTTAATTATGACCCCTTCATTATATTTTCAAAATAAATTACTTATCAGGACGCAATTGTTATAAGGGATACTAATACAGTGAAATTATTTCATTTTACTATAAATTCATTTAATTTTATTTAATAACTAATTACACTTTGAGAGGGAAATTACTTCTCTATTAGTTAGCTTTTAATATATACTTTTTTAATATACCAAAATTAAAACTAAATTGCATAAAATTAAAAATATTTCACAAAGTTATTAAAAAGGCAATGACTAGTATTACGGAATTTTCCGTAACATTAGTCCTGAGCGAGATGGAAAAGGGGTTAGTGTTAGTCTTACGGAAAATTCCGTAACGCTAGACAGTTCGTACTAAAAAATTATCAGATCAGGGTGGCCGCAAAACTTAATTTTTAAGATTCTCTGATTGTTGACCAAATAGTTTTTCATTTTGCCCTGATGATTAATATTTAAAGATCAAAATTCTAATTCTGTAACATTTTTAATATGGAATTTTTTAAAAATGAAATCAAAAAATTTTAAATGTGTACATTTAAGATTTATTATTATAAGGGCTGAATATGAAAAAATTCAACAACATTCATAAAAATTTAACGTGAATTAAAAAAAGGTAGTGTCTATACGTCCGGAAACAAGCCACGCCCCCTTCCCTTTTCCAGGTTTCCCTTCTCTTTTCCAGGTTTCCCTTCCCCTTGTAAAAGTCCGTCCTTTTAGACTCACCAACGATATAAACATACACAAACGTACCGACTGTCCGTACTTTTAGACTCGGCCTAAAAAAAACTTCGAGTGCATTGAAAACAATTAAAAAATATGAAAAAATTCATTGATGTCAGTAAAAAATAAATGTAGAAAAATTCAAAAGGAATAAAAAGAATTTGATGAAATGTCTAAAAATTCAAAGTGACTTTAAAACGCTTCAAAATGAATTACACAAAAACTAACAGAAAATTCAAAAAGATCCATTGGATTTATTACATGAAATTTGACAATATTTCCTGAAATCCTGAAAAATTTATTAAATACCTTGACAGCTATTAAACACTCTTGAAATCATAAAAATCCTTAGAAATCTTATAAAATCACGTGAAATTACATGAAATTTGACAATACTTCTTGAATCCTGGAAAATTTATGAAATACCTTGAGAGCTAGTAAAATCTCTTAAAATCTTTAGAAATATTATAATAAAAAACCTTGGAATTTTTAAAAAATACCCTCAAATCTTTGACATCTTTCGAATTCCTTTGAAACTTTTTAAAGCTCTTGAAAATTTATTTGATTTTTTTTAAATAAACTAAAAATCTTTAATCTTTTAGAATCCCTCCAAATTATTGAAATCTATTAAAAAATCCTTGGTATCTTTTAAAATACACTGAAATATTTTAAATCATTTAAATGCCTTTGAAACTTTTTTAAAACACTTGCAAATTCCTTGGAATTTTTAAAAATACCCTAAAATCTTTGATATCTTTCGAAATCCTTTGAAACTTTTTAAAGCTCTTGAAAATTCCTTTGAATTATTTAAATACCCTAAATTTTTTTAAAAATATTTTCGAATTATTTTTAATTATTAAAATATATTTAAAATTCCTTTGAATTTTTATAATATCCTGAAATCATTCAAATCCTTTAAAATCACTTGAAACTTTGTAGGCTCCTGCAAATTCCATTTAATTTTGAAAAAGACCCTAAAATCTTTGACGTCTTTCGAAATCTTCACACTGAAATTCCTTTGAATTTTTTTAAATACCCTAACTTTTTTTAATCATTTGGAATCATTTTAAATTATTGAAATATGTTAAAAATTCCTTGGAATCTTTATAATATCCCAAAATATTTCAAATCCTTTAAAATCCCTTGAAAATTTTTAAAGCTCTTGCAAATTCCAAGAAATTTTTTAAAATACCCTAAAATCTTTGATGTCTTTCGAAATCGTATGATATTATTTAAAGCTCTTAAAAATTTATTTGAATTTTTTTAAATAACCTAAAAATGTTTAATCTTTTAGAATCTCTCCAAATAAAATTATTGAAATTTATTGAAAATCCCCCGGTAACTTTTAAAATACTCTAAAATATATCAAATCATTTCAAATCCCTTGAAACTGTTTAAAACACTTGGAATTAAAAAAAAAAAACACTAAAATCTTTTACATCTTTCGAAATCCTTTGAAAATTTTTAAAGCTCTTGAAAATTCCTTTTAATTTTTTTAAATGCCCTAATTTTTTATAATCTCTTGGAATTCTTTCAAAATATTAAAATATATTAAAAATTCTTTGGAATCTCTTATAATATTCTAAAATATTTTGAATCCTTTAAAATCACTTGAAACTTTTTAAAGCCCTTGTAAATCTCATGAAATTCTTTTAAATACCCTAAAATCTTTTACGTCTTTCGAAATCTTTTGTAACATTTTTAAAGCTCTTGACAATATCTTTGAATTTTTTTAAATACCCGAAAATTATTGTAATCTTTTGAAATTCTTTCCAATTGCTAAAGATATTAAATTTTTTTTTTGAATCTTTTATAATTTATAATATCCTAAAATATTTCTGATCATTCAAAAACTCTTGAAACTTTTTAAACCACTGTCAAATTCCTTGTAAATTTTAAAAATACCCTAAAATCTTTGACATCTTTCGAAATCCTTTGAAACTTTTTAAAGCTCTTGAAAATTCCTCGGAATCTTTATAATATCCGAAAATATTTCATATCCTTTAAAATTCCTTGAAATTTTTTAAATCTCTTCCAGTTTCATGTGATTTTAAAAAATACCCTACAATCTTCGACGTCTTTCGAAATTTTTCGAAACTGCATATTTAAAGCTTTTCCAATTCAGAAAAGTCGAAATCTCCTTCCTTCGAACTCAGTACAAACATAAAAAATTAAAATAAAATTAATTAAGTAAATTAATTAATTAAATTAAACATAAAAAACCTTTTCCAATAAAAAAAATATATTGAAAATAAACCATTCCCCCCTTCGACTCAATAAAAATGCTAAAAAGAAAAAATTGCCTCTTCCAATTCATAAAAAAAATGAAAATAAAAAATTCGCCCTTTAACAGATTAAATTCAATAACTTTAAAAAAAAGATGGTATCTTCAAATTCAGGAGGGGGGGGGGGGATAACTTAAATGTCATCTGTTCTACCTCAATAACAATGATAAAAGAAAAAAAAGGGCCTCTTACATTTTAGAAAATAGATGAAAACCAAAATTTCCTTGCTTCCAACTCAATGAAAATGTTAAAAATATAAAATGTCTCTGCAAATTCAACAAATATTAAAATATGTAATTTCTGCTTTTGAAACACAAATAAAATGTAACAAAAAAGTCCCTCTTCCTATTTGGAAAAAATACCGAAAATTTTTTCTTTTTTTCTAAAAATAGAACGGTGAAATTAAATCTTTTTTTTGTGTACCTACATCCTTTTAAGTTGAAGTTTTGTCATGTTAATTCGTTTCAAATTAATAATGGTCTTATTTTTGAATTTTCATTGTTATATTAAAAATGTGTAATGATTTAAGGTTTTATATTTGAAACAATTCAGTAGTAAAATTGTTTAGTTTTGACTATTTGATTTATAATGGCTCATTTTAAATAAATATTCAAACTTTGCTATATATATTCGAAAATTTGTCTTTTCTAAATTGAAAATTTTCAAATTGAATGGATTAAAAATATAATATTTTGAACTGTTAAAATTGAAAATAGTTTATAAATTTTCAATCGGATGTTTACGTTTTTTTTTTTTTATCTAATAAGGCTTTCGAATGGAAACAGTTCAATTTCCACCGTTAAAATTGGTAAATTGTTTAATTTTTAACAGATTCAGAATTTTCTTGTAAAACCAATTATTGCTCAATTTTTAACACTCCAACTATAGTTTAGGTTCGAAAAACATGAATTAATTTATATTTACAGTTGATCAACTTGATGGAAAATTTTGTAACTAACAGATTTTAGAATTATGCACTGCAAACTGAATGATTTCGTAATAAAAAAAGTTACCAATTGAACTGAACATAAAAAAAGTTGAAATCGAACTTATTTTAAATTATATTATATAATATGATATAAAATTTATGACATTTCAAATAATTAGATTTTTTTTTCATTTCCCAGTTTCCAGGTCCAATGGCCACCCCATTATATATTTATAATTTTTTCATTATTTCTAATTCCTAATAAAAGAAAAAATTCCAAGGGCTATAAAATACAATCATTAAAATTATCTTAAAATATATGTAAAAAATCATTCAAAAATGAGCTGAAAAAATGTAGTCATTTTTTATTAATAATTGATGATTGTTTATGAAAGTAAGAAAAAAGTCTGTGTCTAGTCGTCCCGAAAAATTAGGGAACTTGGAAAGGGGTATGGGCTAGTCGTCCCGAATTTTCGGGACGACTAGACAAGCGTATGAAAAATATTGGACTAGACTAGTCATCCCGAATTTCCGGACGACGAGACACTTCGAAGAAAAAAACACATAAAATTATTCTAAATAAACTAATAAATAGACATTTTAAATTAGCGTATAACTGAAGAAATAGGTAGGTTTAAAAAAGTAAAAAAAAAAGGGTTCGGGAAATCCCCGAAGAGACCAAGGAAGTATATGTTCCCCATAAAAAGTTATAAAATTCAAATCGCTAACGGAGTAACGGGTGCAACCCGTAACTAACCACAGCGGTCATTTTTACAGCTTGAAAAGTTTAAATCATCTGGTTGGGTTTAAAAAAAGGAAAGCAAAATTTGTTAAATTCCACTAAGGATGAAGAAAGCATATGTTCACCATAAAAAAAATCATAAAATTCAAACGGCTAACGGGGTAGAACGCGTACCTAACCTCAGCTGCGGTCATTCCTCTTCCTACAGCTTTATAGTTTAATTTATAACTTTAAAAAATCCCAACAAAATTTTCATCTTCCATGCCTTTTCTTAATGCATGTTATTTCAACATTATATAACAAAATTTAATCTCCTGAATCTCTTTTCAAATTTAATATATTCCACAATTTATTATAATTGCATTCAATTATTGTAGGCCCTAAAACCAAAACTACTGCACCAACAATTATTTCACAATTTCACATAACACCGTAATTAATTTTCCTATCTAAAAAAGTAGTTTAACGATATGTCTTGAAAGTCTCGCAATCATTGTTGTTGCAAACCTGATTTACTTTTCATTACCAGAAGTTGTTTTATATCCTAAACTTGACAATTTAAAAATTAATTGTAGAAATAATCTCTTTGAATAAGAAAAGTAGTAGAAAAACTTATGCGAATTGGAAATTAAACATTATTTGTCCTTTTAAATACTCTTACGCGGTTAAAAAAAAAAACTGTGAAATTATCTCATGAATTCACAATTTTTAACAATTTTAGATTATGTTAGCGTTTTACACCGGGAATTATGTTAGTGCTTTTCCCGGAAATCGGTATTCGTAAACAATTATATTTTTAAAAATATTTACAACTTTTAACAATTTTATGTAGTTTTACATCAAAAGTTGGTACTTTTAAGCAAAAATCGTTATAGTTCGAACAATATTTTCAATTTTTGATTATGATAGTGTTTTTTATCGGAAACTGGTACATTTTTACAAAAAAAAAAAAATAATTCAAAAAATATTTACAATTTAGTAATAAAATACTTTATGTTAATATTATCTTTATTAATATATTATTAATTCTGAAGTTAGGATATCAATTTTGATTAATTATAAAAAATGTTGTCCTTGCTTCTCTTTTCTATTATTTTTGATAATAGATACTACAAAATAGAAAATTTTCATATTAAAATTAATGTTCTATTTCAGTTTGAAAATTTCTTGAGAAATTTTTTCGTTTTCTATTTATAAATAAATAAAATATTATTTAATAACATATAGAGAATTCAATGTTACTTCTAACGTTAATTATTTTTTTAATTTCTTTTATTTAAATACCGACTAGCTTTTTAAACGATTTTACAAATTCTTTAAACAATGAATAAGAATCTGAAATCAAATTTCTACAATACATTCTTAAAGCTGTTATAATTTTAAACAATCTAATAGTTTATAGAATTCTAAAATTGGTCATTTAAAAGATGTTGAATAAAGTGACATGAATGACTTTATATTTAAAAAAATATATATAATATATAAATGTTCAAATTCAAAAATACTTAAATCAGTTCAATGAATAGAAAGCTAAACTTTGACTTCCTACTTGAAAACTTTAATTTATCCAAAAATCACATCAAGTTGCAGGAGAGAAGAAAACAAAATTTTATCTTTAAATAAATCTAAAACGACTACGTCATGTTAATATAAATTATAAAAGATATACAAATTTATTCTAGCCAAAAAAATTCATGCGTATAAAAAAACCGTCTAAAAATATTTTTAATGATTTGAAGTAAGTATTTT
>JAUELO010000100.1:10072104-10091264 GCA_032357855.1 Amphibolips quercusostensackenii
GTGACATTATTGAAATCTTTGGAAAATCATTTAAATCTGTGTGCAATCTTTGTAATGTATTTAAAATTTCACGAAATATTTGAAATCTTTGAAATTCTTGAAAAAGCATCTTGGAATTTTTCTGATATCTTTCAAAATATTTGCAAAATATTTGAAATATTTTGTTAATATTTAGTTAATATTTGTGAAGTTATTGAAATCATTAAAGTCTTTGTGTAATCTTTTAAATCTATCTAAAATCTTTGCAAAATATTTGAAAATTCATTAAATCTTTGAAATGTTTGGGAAATCATTATAACCTTTTTAAAATATTTGGAAATATTCGCAAAATATTTGAAATATTTTAAAAATCTTCGCGAAATATTTGATGATATTTGTGAAATTGTTGAAAGATTATGGAAATCATTGAAATCTTTGTGCAGTCTTTGAAATCTATCTAAAATTTTTATGAAATAATTGAAATCTTTTAAATCGATCGGAAATCTTTGCGAAATATTTTAAATATTTAAAATCCTTAGGAAATCATTGGAATCTTTATGAAATCTTTGCGACATCTTTGGAAATGTTTGCGAAATATTTTGTTAATATGTAGTTCATATTTGTGAAATTATTGAAATCATTTAAGTCTTTATGAAACCTTTTAAATCTATCTGAAATCTTTGCAAAATATTTTAAAAAAATTTAATCTTTGAAATCTTTGAAAAATCTTTGTATTTTTTTTAATTATTTGGAAATATTTGCGAAATATTTGTAATATTTTTTTTAATATTTGGTAATAGTTGTGAAATTATTGAAATCTTTGGGAAATCATTTAAATCTGTGTGCAATCTTTGTAATCTATTTCAAATTTTACGAAATATTTGAAACATTTGAAATCCTTAAAAAATCATCTAAATCTTTACAAAATCTTTCTGATATCTTTAAAAATCTTTGCGAAATATTTGAAATATTTGGTTCATATTTGGTTAATATTTATGAAATTATTGAAATCATTACAGTCTTTGTGAAATCTTTTAAATCTATCTGAAATCTTTGCAAAATATTTGAAAAATCGTTAAATCTTTGAAATTTTTGGGAATTTATTGTAATCTTTTTGAAGATTTGGAAATATTTGCAAAATATTTTAAATCTTCAAAAAATCTTTGCGAAATATTTGAAACCTTTGCGGAATATTTGATAATATTAGTGAAATATTTGATATTTGTGAAATATTTCTTGATATTTGTGAAGTTATTGAAATATTTTGGAAACCATTCAAATCTTTCTATATCTTTCCGGAATATTTATAATATTTTTGGAATATTTGTTAATATTTAAGAAGTTTGTGAAATCTTTTAAAAATTAGTGAAGACTTTGTGAAATTTTATAAATCTTTCCAAAATCTGTGCTAAATATTTAAAAACTCTGCGAAATATTTGAAATCTTTTTGTGAAATCTTTAGGAAAATATTAAAATCTTTGTACAATCTTTGAAATCTGTCAGAAATATTTGTGAAATAATTGAATTCGTTGTAAAATCCTCTAGATTCCGAATTTATTGTAAAATATTAGGAAAATCATTAAAATCTTCTTAATCTCTCGGAAATCTTTGCGAAATCTTTGGGACATTATTACATGAAATATTTGTGAAATTTGCGAAATCTTCGGAAAATCATTCAAATCTCTGTAAAATCTTTGTCAATATGAATTTATTTATTTTTTTTATTTATGAATTATTAACACCATCGATTGATTAAATACCTAAATAAAACTAAAAACATAATTAATAATTTCTTGAATTTGTCCTTAAAGTCCGTGAATTTGAATAACATTAAAAAAAAATTTATTTGGTCCTTTTATACTTGAAATTTACTGATTATTAGGTAAAATTAATGTAGGTACTATATTAAATTTAATTTCAAGTTTTAAACAGCTTTAAATTCCTAACTTCTCAAGTAAAAATTTTGAATTTTCAGCAGGATAGTGAAATTAATTTTTATGTAAAAATACGGCATATTCAACAGGAAAGATGAGTTTTTAACCAAATAGTCAAATTTTGAACCAAAAAGATTAATTTTCCACCAAAAAAGACAATTTAAAATAAAAAATACATAAATGCTCAACCAAATAGTTGAATTTTGAACAAAAAACGATCAGCTTTCAACCAAAAATGAAATGGTTAAATTTTCAGTGTACAAAATTAATTTTCCACAAAAAAAACAACAATTTTCAACCAAAGTGATGAATTTTCAACAAAAATCGCGAATTTCCAACTGGAATAGATGAATTTTAAACCAGAAAGATGAATTTTTAACCAAAGAGTTTAACTTTCAACCAAAAAGATGAATTTTTAAACAAGAAGTTTAATTTTCTTCAAAAAAAGACTATTTTTCACCAGAATACATGAATTTTAAACGAAATAGATTCGACGAAAAAAGGTATATTTTCAACCAAAAATTGAATAGTTAAATTTTCAGTTAACAAAATTAATGTTCAGCCAAAGAGATGAATTTTGAACTATTGTGATTAAACATTAAATTGGAATAGTTACATAATCAGTTAAAAAAAATAATATTCAACCGACAAAAAAGTAACATTTTTACACAACGTGATAAATTTTCAACTAAAGTAATTAAAAATTTATTTGAAATAGTTAAATTTTCAATTAAAAAAAAAGTATATTTAACAAAAAAACTTACTTTCAAACAAATAATTACATTTATACACAAAGTGGTAAATTTTTAGCTAAAATGATAAATTTTGAACTAAAATAGTTGAATTTTAAACAAAAAATATGAATTTTCAACTAAAAAGGATCATTTTTCAACCAAAAATTGAATAGTTAAATTTTTTATTAAAAAATTTATTTTCAACCAAAGAGATGAATTTTTGACTAAAGCAATGGAATATTCAATCGTGAGTTACAGATTAGTTAAAAAATTAATTTTGACTAAAAAAAAACAATTTTTCAACAAAATAGCTTATTTTTTAAACAGAAAGACGAATTTCCAATTCAAATGATGTATTTCCAACAACGAAAAATTAATTTTTATCAAAACAGTTCAACTTTTAACCAAGTAATTAACTATTCAGTACAAAAAAATATAAATTCTGAACGAAAAAATATAGTAGTTAATATTTTAACAAAAAAAGATTTTAATTTTTGATAAAAAACAGTTGAATTCAATACGAGGCGACTTTTCAACATGAGTGCCATTTTCAACTAAGAAAAGTTTTTTGGTGAAGAAAGAGAAAAAATCGCAAGCAAACTGTTGAATTTTCTACTAAAAATAATAATTTTCCACCTAAAAAAACGAATTTCTAACAAAATACACAAATTTTCAACCAGATACTTGAATTTTCAACTAAAAACTATCAATTCTCAATCAAAAAAAGAACAGTTATTTTTTCAATGGAAAAAATTAATTCAAAACAAAAAAAAAAACTAATTTTTAACAAAATATAGTTAAATGCAGTTGTATAAAGTTACTTTTACAAATAAAGAATCATTGTTATTTAATTTTATATTCAAATTAAATTTAAAAAAATTACGCTCTCGAAAAATTACCTCACTTTTCCAGGTTTTTCCAGATATATCAAAATTCCCTGACAATGCCAGGTTTTCCAGGCAGGGTAGACAACTTGATTTATTTTAAATGAGAGAAAAATATACCTTTCAGTCTTTCCAATCCCAATTCTTGAAATTCAGTAAGGGGAATTTGACCATCTGGTGGTTCTTTGTAAAGTTGCAAATCACAGGTGTAAATGGAATCATCTGGTACCCCTGTTTTTAAAGGCCCATGCTTTCGTGGCCGTTTCTTTTGAGTTGCATATGAGCTTATTTCCATCTTGAAGTGTGCTTAAAGAATAATGCAGAAGCCCTGAAACATCAGCTTTACCATTCTAGAATAAAATATATAATAAATAAATGATAACGATATATAAAAATGTATAAAAACGCAATGTACACTAAAAATAAAATAATAATAAAATAAAAATAAAAAAAAATAATAGACTAATTTTTAATGATAAATTTAATGCAGGGTGTCTACTCAAGCCCTGGGAAAAAATTCCCTGACAATCACAGGTTATTTCCAGGGATCTTAAGTTTCTTCCTGGTATAAATTTTCATAATACGGAATAATTAAAAAATTTTCCATTTATTAAAACAATTTAAATTAAATTATTTAGAAAGCTTTGACAAATTACTATATAACAAGAAATTCTCAAATGTATTAGTCCCATCGATTAATTAAATATCTAATAATACTAAAAACATAAGTAATCATTTGTTTAATTTGTCGCTAAAGTTCCTGAATTTTGATAATGATTCAAACTTATATTTTATCTTTTTATACGTATTTGAAATTCAATACATATTTAATTAAAATTCATGTGGGTACTGTATTAAATTTAATTTAACTAAATAACTGAATTTTCAACCAAAAAGAATAATTTTTAACCAAAAATGAAATAGTTAAATTTTCAGTTAAAAAATAATAATTTTTCACAAAAAAGACACATTTTAAACCTAAGTGATGAATTTTCAACTCAAAACGAAGATCTTCAACTGGAAAATATAAATCTCAATAAAAAAAAAGATGAATATTTAACAAAAGAGTTAAAGTTTCAACCAAGCTGTTTTATTTTCAAGCAGAAATATGAAATTTCGACTAAAATTATGCTTATTTACCCGAAAAACTTGAATTTTCAACAAAGAAGATGATTCTTTAAACAAGAAGATTAATTGTATTCGAAAAAGGACGATTTTTCAACAAAATACATGAGTTTACAACTAAAAAAGAAAAATTTGCAACTAGATTATTGAATTTTGAACTAAAAAAGTTCAATTTTCAACAAAAAATGGAATAGTTAAATTTTCAGTTAAAAAAAATTAATTTTCAACAAAATGTATGAATTTTCCACTAAAATTATGAATGTTTAACTGAAACAGTTGAATCTTGAAGCAAAAAAGATAAATTTTTAACTAAAATGATGAATCTTTAAATGGAATATTCGAATTATCAACACAAAAGATTAATTTCTACCAAAAAAGATGAAATTTTCAACAAAATACATGAATTTTCAACTGAAGAAAATAAATTGCGAATCAAACATTAATTATTTAAAATTTTCAATTAAAAAAATTAATTTTCCACAAAAGAAAACACATTTTAATCCAAAGTAACAAATTTTCAACTTAAAATGATGATCTTTAACTGGAATAGATAAATTTCAAACAAAACAGATGCATTTTGAAAAAAAGATTTTAAGTTTCAGTCAAGTTGTTTTATTTTGAACCAAAAAAATGAATTGTCAACGAAATTGTACTTATTTCACTGGAAGACTTAAAATTTTCAACTAAAAAGGACAAATTTTCAACCAAATAGTTAAATTTAAAAAAAGTTGAATTTTCAATAAGGAATAGCATATTTAAATTTTTGGTTAAAAAAAATTATTTTCAACAAAAGGGATGAATTTTCCACTAAAATAATGAACATTTAACTGAAATAGTTGGATTTTAAAGCAAAAATATCAATTTTCAACAAAAAGGATGAATCTTTAACAGGAATATTTTAATTATCAACTAAAACAATTCATTTCTACGAAAACAACGAAGTCTGCAACAAAATACATGAATTTTTATCTAAAGAAGATGAATTGTTAATCGAACATTCAATAGTTAAATTTTCAATTTAAAAAATTAATCTTCAACGAAGGATATGGATTTTCAACTAAAATTAGAAATGTTCAATTTGAATAATTAGTTACATTTTTAATTAAAGTGATGAATTTTCAATTAAAATGATGAATCTTTAACCGAAATAGTTGAATTTTAAATAAAAAAGGTGAATTTTCAACCAAAAAAGGAATAGTTATTTTTTCAGTGAAAAAATACATAAAAAAAGACTAATTTTTAACAAAACATTATTAAATACATTTTATATAGAGTTACTTTTACAAATGAAGAATCATTCTTATTTAATTCTGTATTTAAAATATATAAAAAAGTAAGCACGCTCTCGAAAAAATTCCCTGACTTTAAAAAAATCCCCTGACATTTCCAGGGTTTTCCAGGCCTATCAAAATTCCCAGAAAATTCCAGGTTTTACAAATCTTTTTTTTTATATTATTTACTTTATTTTATAATATTTTCGTTACGGATTTATTGCTACTATATAAATTGTTTTCATGTTCATTTAAACCTTTTTTATCATTTAATAAAAGAATAACAAAATTATTAAAAACAATTTATATATGGTACCAATGAATTCGCATAGAGAGTACTTACAATAGGTACACTGAAAATCTTCATTATTAGAAGAAAAAGTAAATTATGTGAACAAGTCTAAAATTGTTTTCTTATAAATTACACAATACCATTAAAACCATAAAAAATGAAGCATTTTTAAAGACTGGCAATTTTTGGACCACCATTATATACAAAAATGTTTAAATCAGTTTAATCATGTTAAATATTAAATTGTTTAAATATGCTTAAATAACTTTGAAACCTATGCGAGGTTTCAAATTTAAATTTAAATTATTTATAGCTAAATAATTGTAAAATAAAAAAGGATATAATTAGAATAATGTCTTGTGAAAAAATACAGTATTAGGTTATAATTTGAATGATTCTAAATTGTATAACTAAGAAAAAAAAACATTTAACCAAACATAAATTCAGAACACTCAAAATCTTTACATAAATTGTTCAGAATTGAACAATTTTTAAATTCAAATTCTTAATAATTATAAATAATTTTTAACTGAAAAAGATTAAAGAATAATTTCAATCAAACTTCATAAATTAGAAAATTTTGAATTAAAGCAACGTCTGAACTTCAGGAATTATTAATTATTTTTAACTTGTTTTTGGTTTTGAATTTGTAGTAGTGCAAGTGCTTTTTTAAGGGCCTCGAAATAAAGTTTTTTAATTTGGTTGACCTCTGCTTTTTAATTGTTTATTTCTAAATGTGATCAAAATTTTTTTATTTTTAAAGTATTCTTTACAAAATTGGATGTCCATAAAAATTAACTACTTTAAAAATTTAATATTTTTAATGGAAACTTAACATTTTGAAATAAAACTTCGGTTAATTTTTAACCAATGAAATAAATTTTCAACTGAAATAATACGAAATTTAAAAAAAAATTAATTTTCAACCAAGAAGATTAATTTTCTACCAAAAAATACTAATTTTTAACAAAATACTTGAATTTTCACAAAAAAAAATTTTTAACCCGAAATAAAATAAAAATATTTACTGTTAAAAAAATTAATTTTTAAGCACATACAAGAACTGCTAAGCCAAAAAATTAAATTGCGAACCAAATAGTTGAATTTTCAACAAAAATATGAATTTTGAACCATAAAGATTAATTTTCTACCAAAAAGAAGAATTTTTAACTAAAAAAGGAATGGTTATATTTTCAGTTGAAAAAATTAATTTTTAACGACAAAAAACGAATTTTTAACAAAACAGTTCAATTTTTAATCAAAGAAATTAATTTTCAACAATATATATGAATTTTCGACTACAAACGGTACATTTTTAACCAAAAATGAAATAGGTAAATTTGTAGATAAAAAATTAATTTTCAACCAGTTAAAAACAAATTTCCAACAAAAAAGTTTAATTTTTAACCTAAAAAAGGGGTTTTAATTAAAATATTGTACCATCGACCAAGAAAATGAATTTTGAATCAAGTAGCTCCACTTTCATGACGAGTTTTCGACAAAATATACATGAGTTTTCAACTAAGAAAGATAAATTTTCAACCGAAAATCGATCAGTTATACTTTCAGTTAAAAAAGTTAATTTTTAAGAAAAAAAAGAATTGTCAACAAAAGAATTAGATTTAGTTAAATTTTTAACAATATAAATTAATTTTCAACAGAATACATGGGTTTAAAACAAAAATTTAATAAATTTCAAATCTCCAAATTTTAATAAATTTAAATAAATTTAATTTTTTAGCATTACAAACGAATTTTCAACAAAATAGTTCAATTTTCAAACAAAAAAGGCCTTTTAATTCAAATAATGAATCATCACCAAAAAAATGAGTTTAAAAAAAGTAGTTCCTCTGTCAAATAAGCAATTAAATTTTCGACCCAAAAAATACATTTTCTACCAAAAAGACGAATTTTCAATAAAATACATGAATTTTTCACTAAAAAAGGTAAACTTTCAAACAAAAATGGAATAGCTGAATTTCAAAAAAAAAAAAAATTATTTGAATTAAAATAATAAACCATCATTTAAAAAAATTGATTAAAAAAAAAATTTTATCGTCAAATAAGAAGTTGAATTTTCGACCAAAAAGATAAATTTTATATCTCAAAGATTAATTTTCTACCGAAAAGACGAAATTTCAACAAAATACATAAGTTTTCAACTGAAAAAGATAAATCTTCAACCAAAAATGGATCAGCAATATTCTCACTAAAAAAAGTTAATTTTTTAAAAGAAACGAAAACAAATTTTCAACGAAATAGTTAAATTTTCAACAAAATACATGGATTGTCGACCAAAAAATGGAAATTAATTTTCAATAAAATACATAATATTTTAACAACAAAAAAGGTTCATTTTCAAACAAAAATGTAATAGTTAAATTTTTGGTAAAAAAATTAATTTCTAACTACTAAAAACAAATTTCAACTTGTTAAATTCTAAACAAAAAAAAAAGGTTTTTAAATTTAAATGATTGATCATCAACTAAAAAAAATCAATTTTCAACCAAGATAAATTTTCAACCAAAAATGAATCAGTTATATTTTCAGGTCAAAAACTTCATGTTTAACATAAAAAAAAATTAATTTTCAAGAAAATAATTGAATTCTTAACCAAAGAAATTATTTTTCAACAAAATACATCAATTTTCCACTAAAAAACGTACATTTTTAAACAAAAATGGATCAGTTAAATTTTCAGTTTCAAAAATTAATTTTTACCCATTAAAATGAATTTCCAACAAATATGTTACATTTTCAACCAGAAAAAATGTTTATAAATTAAAAAAATTAATCGTGAATCAAATTAAAATTTCAAGTGCGAAATATTTATGACTATAATTTATTTAAACCAGAAATTAATCAGTCATACTTTAGGTTAAAAGAGTTTATTCTTACCAGCAAAAAAAATATCAACAGATTAATTAAATTTTCAGCCAAAAAAAGAATAGTTATTTTTTCAGTGAAAAAAGATATTTAAAACAAACAAAAAATATTTTCAACAAAATATAGTTAAATACAGTTTATATAAAGTTACTTTTACAATTAAAGAATCATTCTTATTCAATTTTATATTTCAAATAAATTTTTTAAAAAGCGAGCACGCTCTCAAAAAAATTCCCTGACTTAAAAAAAATATCCTGAAATTCCCAGGTTTTCCAGTTAGGGCAGACACCTTGTAATGGTATTACGCAATTTTAAAGATTAAAGTTTTACAGATTTTTTAAATATTATTTACTTTTTTTCCTAATATTTTTGATACGGATTAATTGTTACAATATAATTTTTTTCATGTTTATTTAAGCCTTTTTTATCCTTCAGTAAACAAATAATAAAAATTATTAAAAACAATTTATATATGGTACCAATGAATTCGCATAGAAAGTATTTACAATAGATACACTGCAATCTTCATTATTAGAAGAAAAAGTAAATTATGTCAACATGTCTAAAAATGTTTTCCTATAAAATTACACAATACCATTAAAACCATAAAAAATGTAGCATTTTTCAAGCCAAATATTAAATTCTTTAAATATGCTTAAATAACTTTAAACCTATGCGAGGTTTCAAATTTAAATTAAAATTATTTATAGCTAAATAATTGTAATATAAAAAAGAATATAATTGGAATAATGTCTTGTGAACAAAATCCAGTATTAGTTTATAATTTAAATAATTTAAAATTGTATAACTAAGAAAAAAAACAATGATCCAAACATAAATTTAGAATACTTAAAATCTTCACATGAATTGTTCAGAATTAAACAATTTTTAAATTGAAAGTCTTAATAATTGAAAACAATTTTTAACTGAAAAAGATTAAAGAATAATTTCAATCAAACTTTATAAATAAGAAAATTTGAAATTAAAGCAAAGTTTGAAGTTTAAGAATTAATCATTATTTTTAACTTGTTTTTGGTTTTAAATTTGTAGTAGTGCAAGTGTTTTCTGAGGTCCTCGAAATAAAGTTTTTCAATCTGGGTGACCTCTGCTTCTCAATTGTATAATTTTGAATGTGATCAGAGCTTTTGTATTTTTAAAGTATTTTTTACAAAATTTGATGTCCTTAACAATAAACTACTTCAAAAGTTTAATATTTAAAATGGAAACTTACAAATTTAAAATAAAACTTCGGTTAATTTGTAACCAAAGAAATGGATTTTCAACTAAAACAATAAGGAATCTTTAACAAACAAAAATTTCTTTTTAACCAAGGAGATTAGTTTTTTACCAAAAAAGAATAATTTTCAATAAAATACTTCAATTTTTCACAACAAAAAATTTTCAATCCTTAATCAAAAAAATATTTACAGTTAAAAAAATTAATTTTTAACCACAAAATGCGAATTTTACACAAAATAATTAAATTTTCAACCACAGACATGAATTACCGAACCAAAAAATTTTATTTTGAGCCAAATAGTTGAATCCACGACAAAAATATGAATTTTGAACCATAAAGATTAATTTTCTACCAAAAAAGAAGAATTTTCAACTAAAAAAGGAATAGTTATATTGCCAATTGAAAAAATTAATTTTTAACAACAAAAAAATGAATTTTTACAAAATAGTTTAATTTTTAACCAAAGAAATTAATTTTCAACCATATATATGAATTTTCGACTAAAAACGGTACACTTTTCACGAAAAATGGAATAGTTAAATTTGTAGATAAAAATGAGTTTTCAACCAGTTAAAAACAAATTTTCAACAAAAAAGTTGAATTTTCAACCTAAAAAAGGGTTTTAAATTAAAATATTGTATCATCGACCAAGGAAATGAATTTTGGATGAAGTAGTTCCACTTTCAAGACGTATTTTCGACAAAATATATGAGTTTTCAACTAAGAAAGATAAATTTTCAATCGAAAATCGATCAGTTATACTTTCAATTAAAAAAAATAATTAAAAAAAAGGAAATTTCAACAAAAGAATTAGATTCAGTTAAATTTATAACAATAAAAATTAATTTTCAACAAAATACATGGTTTTTTAAATGAAAAAGGTACATTTTCAAACAAAAATGGAATAGCTAAATTTTTATTTTAAAAATATCATTTTTCAACATTACAAAAGAATTTTCAACAAAATAGTTGAATTTTCAAATGAAAAAGGTCTTTGAATTCAAGTAATGAATCATCACAAAAAAAATGAATTTAAAAAAAAGTAGTTCCACTGTCAAATAAACAGTTAAATTTTCGACCAAAAAGATAAATTTTCTACCTAAAAGACGAATTTTCAATAAAATACAGGAATTTTTCACAGAAAAAGGTAAATTTTCAAACAAGAATGGAATAGTTTAATTTAAAAAAAAAATTATTTGAATTAAAATAAGAAACCATCATTCAAAAAAATTAATTTAAAAAAAAGTATTTTTATCGTTAAATAAGAAGTTGAATTTTCGACCCAAAAGATAAATTTTAAATCTCAAAGATTAATTTTCTATTGAAAAGACGAATTTTTAATAAAATACATAAGTTGTCAACTAAGAAAGCTAAATCTTCAACCAAAAAGAAATACTTGAAGTTTCAATTTAAAAAATTAATTTTTAAGAAAAGAAAAAACAAACTTTTAACAAAACAGTTAAGTTTTCAACCAAAAAGAAAAGGTTTTGGAATTAAAATAATGAATTATCATTAAAAAATAAATTTGAACAGCAGCAGTTCTACTGTCAATCAAGTAGTTAAATTCTTGACCAAAATGACGAATCTTCCATTATAAAGATTAATGTTCTATTAAAAAGAAGAATTTTTAACAAAATACATGATTTTTCAACTAAGAAGGAGATATTTTCAACCAAAAATGGATCAGTTATATTTTCATTTAAAGAAGGAAATTTTTAAGACAAAAAAAAACGAGTTTCAACAAAATAATTAAATTTTCATTAATAGAAATTAATTTTCAACGAATCACATGATTTTTAAACTAAAAAAGATACATTTTCAAACAAAAATGGAATAGTTAAATTTTAAGTTTGAAAAATTAATTTTTATTTTCAACAAAATAGTTCAATTTTAAACCAAAAAAAAAAGGTTTTAAACTAAAATGATTAATCATAAAAAAAAATAAATTTAAAAAAAAGCAGTTCCATTTTCAACTAAGTAGTTCAATTTTCGACCAAAGACGAATTTTCAACAAAATACATGAGTTTTTAACTAAGAAAAATATATTTTCACCCAAAAATGGATCAGTTATATTTTCAGTTGAAAGAGTTAATTAAAAAAAAACGAATTTTCAACAAAATAATTAAATTTTTAATAATTTAAATTATTTTTCACTAAAATACATGATATTTTATCAAAAAAAGTACATTTTCAAAGAAAAATAGAATAGTTAAATTTTTAGATAAAAAATTAATTTTTTAACTACTAAAAACAAATTTCAACTTTTTAAATTTTCAACCAAAAAAAAAGGTTTTTAAATTAAAATGTTTGGTTATCAACTAAGAAAAATTAATTTTTAAACAAGAAAGATCAATTTTCAACCAAAAATAAATCAGTTATCTTTTCAGTTAAAACACTTAATGTTTAATAGCAAAAAAAAAGAATTTTCAACAAAATAATTGAATTCTTAACCAAAGAAATTATTTTTTAACAAAATACATAAATTTTCCACTAAAAAACGTACATTTTAAAACAAAAATGGACCAGTTAAATTTTCAGTTTCAAAAATTATTTTTTTACCATTAAAAACAAATTTCCAACAAATATGTTACATTTTTAACCAGAAAAAAATGTTTATAAATTAAAATGATTAATCGTGAATAAAAAAAAAAAAAATTTCAAGTGAGAAAATTTTATGACTATAATTTGTTTAAAACAGAAATAAATCATTGATATTTTCGGTTAAAAAAGTTCATTTTTACAAGAAAAAAAATTTCAACAAATTGATTAAATTTTCAAAAAAAAAAAAAATTTTTTTTTTATTAAAATGATTCAACTACAAAAAATAAATTTTCATTCCAGAAAGATAAATTTTTCAATCGAAAATAAATTACCTATTTTCAGCTTAAAAAATGAATTTTTAACCATTAAAAACGAATTTTTAGCAGAAAAAATGGATTTTCAAAAAAATAATTAAATTCTTAACCAAAGAAATTATTTTTTAACAAAATACATGAATTTTCAACGAAAAATATAATAGTTGATATTTCAACCAAAACAGATTTTAATTTGAAATAAAAAACAGTTGAGTTCAACCAAAGAAGACAAATTTTCAACAGAATATTTGAAAATCCTCTGTCAAAAAAGATTAGTTTTCAACGAAGCAGTTGCATTTTTATTTATGAATGAAAAATAAAAATTCAACAACAGATATAATAAAAGTTAATATTTGACCAAAACACAAAAAGACAAATTTCCGACAAAATAGTTAAATTTTCAACAACAAAAAAATGAAATTTTTTGTTTTTAACAAAATTGCACGAAAGAAAACCGGAAATAAGGACAGTGATATAAAAAATCAGGACATATCCTCATAAATCAGAACATTAGGTCACCCTACCAAAATAATAACAAAAATATAAAGTTCCAAAAATATTGATTGAAAAGGAAAAAAAAGAAGAATTTTGTAGAGTAATAAATTTGTACAATGAAAGATATTTTTTCGGTACAACTTACCAAAATAAGTTGATTGTTTGTAACTAATTGAAAGGCTCTTTATTCACGTATTTTGTTGCGTGTCACGTGTGTTGCATTTTGCACACAATTTTTCACTTGACAGAGGAAATTCACAACACAGTTTTATTGAAGGATTCGATTTTTACGCAGCAATTACTGCGGATCTCACTTATGATTATTTTTGGGATTATTATAGACGCTTTTCATTGTAAAAATACGTAATCAAACACTAAAAACTTTTCCTGCATCTGCTACACGTCCAGAAAACTGGTCTACCTTTCTTCCCGCCAAATCAACGAAAACATATGATATCATTTACGTATATCTCCGCCAGATGACACTGATGTTCGTTTCTGAAAGTTGTACCGACTGTAGATAATTAAATTATTTTAATTTCACAGCAGTTCGAAAGTTCCTAAAGAGATAGCGCCACAGTTCGAAAACATTGAAATAAAAACAAATACGTTTAAAGTTCTATTTTTGACAATTCAGAAATGGAAGAATTAGTCAGAGGTATAAAAAAATATTTCTGGACACTTTTTTATATTCTAATTCATTAAAGTGTGATATGAAATAATTTTCACGTTTTAAATATCATAAATTTTGCCATATGTTGGACCGAGATTACCAAATTTATGAAAAGTTATGTGTTATTATAAATAATAGTAGATTATGTACCTAGGCAGTAAAGCATACGATACTTTATATGAAATAGGCCCTTTTCCTCTTTCCTTTTCCCTTTCCCCCTTCCCTTTTTACCTTTCTTTTTTCCTTTCTCCCTTTCCTTTTTCCCCTTTCCTTTTTCCCCTTTTCTTCTTCCCTTTTCCCCTTTATTCCCCTCCTTCCCCTTCCATTCTTCTTTTTGTCCTTTCCCTGCCTCTTTTCTGAAATAGGCCCTTTTACTCATTTCCCTTTCCTTTTCCTTTTTCCCATTTCCTTCCCCCTCCCCTTTCCCCTCGCCCTATCCCTTTCTTCTTTATTTGTCCCCTTTCTCTATTCCTTTTCCCTTTTTGTTTTTTCCCTTATATTTGTCACCTTTCCTTATCCCCTTTAATTTTTTTCTTACCTTTTTCCCCTTTTCTTTTCCCTTCCTCTTTTTCCCTTTTCTTCACCCCCTTCCTTTTTCCTTTTTCCTGTCCCTTTTCCTATTTCTCTTTCCTCTTTCCGCTTCCCTTGTCGCCTTTCATTTTTCCTTTTCCCCTTTCCTTTTCCCTTTTCCTTTTTTCTTTTTCCCTTTCTTTTTCTTGTTCCTCTTTCCCTGACCCTTTTTTGAAATAGGTCCTTTTACCATTTTCCTTTTGCCCCTTTTCTTTTCTTTCCCTCTTCCCTTTCCTCTTTCCCTTTCCTTCTTCCCTTTTTCTATTTCTTTTTTCCCCTTATCTTTTCCTCTTCCCATTTTCCCCTTTCACCTTTTCTTATCCTCTTTCATTGTGTTCTTTCCTTTTCCTTTTGCTCCTTTCCTTTTTGCTTCCTCTTTTTGCCTTTCCTTCTCCTCCTTCCTTTTTCCTTTTCCCTGTCCCTTTTCCTCTTGCCGCTTTCCTTGTCCCCTTTCATTTTTCCTTTTTCTTTTTCCCCGTTTCCGTTTCCCCTTCTCTTTTTCCCTTTCTTTCTTTCCTTTTTTCCCTTTTCCTCTTTTCATGCCCCTTTTCTGGAATAAGCCCTTTTTCCCTTTCCTCTTTCCTTTTCCCTCTTTTCTTTCCTCCTCCTCTTCTTCCCTTACCCTATTCCTTTTTCCTTTCCTTCTTCTTCTCTTTCCCTTTTTATTTCTTTACCTTTCTCTTTTCCCCTTCTGTTTTCCCCTTATCTTTTCCGCTTTTCTATTCTCCCCTTTATCATTTTCTTGTCCTCTTTCATTTTCCCCTTTCTCCTTTATTTTTTTTCTCCTTTCCTTTTTTCCTTCCTCTTTTTGCCTTTGCTTCTCCCCCTTCCTTTTTCCTTTTCCCTGTCTCTTTTCCTCTTCCTCTTTCCATTTCTCTTGTCCCCTTTCATTTTTTCTTTTTCCCCTTTCCTTTTCCCTTTTTCTCTTCTTTTTTCAATTTCTTTCTCCCATTTTCTTTTTCTTTTCCCCTTTTCATGCCTCTTTTCTGAAATAGGCCCTTTTAACTTTTTCCCTTTCCTTTACCATTTTCCCCTTTTCTTTCCCCTTCTCTTCTTCCCTTACCCTATTCCTTTTCCCTTTTTCTATTTCTTTCTTCCCCTTTCACTTTTCCCCTTCCGTTTTCCCCTTATCTTTTCCCCCTTCCCACTTTACCCTTTCACCTTACCTGGTACCCTTTCATTTTCCCCTTTTCCCTGCCTTTTCCTTCTTCTCCTTTCCTTTTCCCTTCCTCTTTTTCCCTTTCCTTCTCCCCCTTCCTTTTTCCTTTTCCCTGACCCTTTTTCTTTTCCCTTTTCCTTCTTCTATTTTCTTTTTTCCCTTTTCGTTAGCCTTTCCCGTTTCGGTTTCTTCTTTCCCTTCTTTCGTTTTCCCCTTCTCTTTTCCCCTTTTCCTGTCCCCTTTCGTCTCCTTTTCTACATTCCTCTTTCCACTTCCCCTTTTTCGTTTCCCTTATCCCCTTCCCTCCTATACCCTTTTCCCTTTCCCCTTTTCTCCTTCTCTTTTCCCCTTTTCTTTTCCTTCTCTATCACACTTACTCACTTCTTCCTTCTTGCTGTCACTTTGCGTTCCGCTCAACGCGGTACAATAAAGTTCACTTTACGTGCTATTCATCGCGATACAATAAAATGCTATTTTACTGCCGCTCCGCGAGCAGCTGAAGAGCTTTTCTTCTGCCTATTTCAGATAAAAATATTTCTTTGACTGAAAATTAAACTATTATGTTAAAAGTATTTTTTTAAGGTTAAAAATTAATATTTCTAACAGAAAATGTAACTGTAAAATGTCTTTTTTAGTTGAAAATGAATTTGCTTTTAAGTGTAAATATAACTGTAAAATGTATTTTTTGTTGAAAATTCATCTTTCTTATTTAAACATTCAGCCATTTGATTGAAAATACAAATATTTTATTGAAAATTTGTTTTTATTTGTGAAAAATTAATTTTTTTCTTAGTAAAAATGTAACGGTCAAATGTATTTTTTGTCTTTTTAGTCGAAAATTTATCTTTAAGATTTAAAATTCATCTTTTTGGTCAAAAAATTTATCAATTTCATTTAAAGTTGAAAATTTCTTATTCTGGGTTAAAAAATTCTGATTATAATTAAAAAATTAATTTATTAAGTTGAAAATTGTACTAATTTGTTGAAAATTGTTTTTCCTGGTTGAAAATTACTTTTTTTAAACTGAAAAATGTACTATTTCGTTCTTGGTTACAGATTCTTTGTTTTGTTTAAAGATTATTTTATTTAAAAATTTATTCATGTTTTTTAAAATTGTACTACTTGGTTGAAATTTTTTTTTCTGGTTCAAAATTAAATTTTTAATCTGAAAATTTAACTAGTTCATTCTTGATAAAATGTTTTTTTAATAAATGTGTTTTTGTGATTATTCCTCATTTTTTTATACAAAATAATTCATCTAGGTTGAAAATTCACCTTTTTTAGATAAAAATTCATTTGTGTGTATGAAGAATCATCGTTTTATTTAAAAATGTAACTAATTTGTCGAAAAATCGTTTTGTGTTTCGTTAAAATTTTTTTTTTTTTCAACTCAAAATGTAACTATTCCATTTTTGGTTGAAAATGGATATTTTTCAGTAGAAAATTTAACTTTTTGCTTGAAAGTTCATGATTTAGTTGAAAATTCGACTGCTTTGGTAGAAAATAAACCTACTTGGTTGAAAATTCATCGTTTTGGTAAAAAATTTATTTTCTTTTTGTTTAAAAATGAAAAATTATGTTAAAAATTTCTTTCTTTTTGATTTAATATTTATTTCTTTCTTGGTTGAACATTAATTTTCTTAGTTGAAAATTTAGCTATTCTATTTTTGGTTAAAATGTAATTGTTTCCGTTAAATTTGTTGAAAATTATTTTTTTTCTGGTTGGAAATTATTTTCACTGAAAATGGAACTATTTTATTTTTTAATGAATTTTTTTTTAATTAACGTACTTCGGTTAAACTTCGTCTCTTTCGGTAACAAATTAATTTTTTTGGTAGAAAATTGATCTTTTCTTATGAGAATTCCTCTCTTTAGTTAAAAATTCATTTTTTTGCTTCAAGATTTATCATTTTAGTTGAAAATGTAACTAACATGTTGAAAAAAAAAAATTTCTAGTCAAAAATTAATTTTTTAACTAAAAATTGAACTATTTCATTGTTTATAAAAATTGATCTTTTTTAGTTGAAAATTCATATGATTTGTTGAAATTTCGTATTTTTGGTAGAAAATTAATCTTCTTGATTGAAAATTTATCTTTTTAGTTGAAAAATTAACTTCATGGTTGAAAATGTATTCATTTGGTTGTAAATGCAATAAATTTACTTGAAAAAATCAAATCCTCTAAGTTGTAATATCTTTGGATTAGTTATTTTTTTGAGTAAACATTTTTCACACGTAAAAAAACTTTTTACTTAGCAGGATGTTTTTGTATCGTAGATATTTTTAGTGAGATTTGTATATTAAATAGACACTACATTAATTAAAATTATTCATAATTGCTTTCATATATATTGAGATATAAATAAATAGTTTAATTACAATAAAAATAAACTACGCATTCGTGAAATTTAGTCGGCTTTTGGTTCTTGGCAGAAATATAAAACAATTATTTCTTGATAAAATCAACTTTTTATTTGCTATGTGCAAATCAGTTTCGCATAATGTAACAAAGACTTTGGCCAATTCATCCTCTGCGAAGCAGACAACAAAATATGAATGGTATCATGATTCATCAAACTTTTCGTAAGACCCAAGATGCTCTAGTTATCTTTATATTTCTTCAATGAAACAAAGTTCATCGCACCTTACATTCTAAAAATAAAAAAACAATTTCTCCATCAAAAATTAACTGACGGTTCATTTGTTTGGTTGAAAATTGTAATCATTTTTTGAATTTTTTGTTTGTTGTGAAAATTCTTTTTTTTGGTACAAAATTAATCTTCTTGGTTAAAAATGTATTCTTTTGGTTGAAGATTCATCGTTTTTATTAAAGGTTGATTTTTTTAATTGAAGATGTAACTATTCAATTTTTTGTTGAAAATTAATTATTTTTAATGAAAATTCACTTATTTGGTTGAAAATTGTACTCATTTGTTAATTTTTTTTTAAATTGAGGCGTGCGGATTGCAGAACTGCCTCTGCGCTCGGCTCGTCTCGGCCTAGTAGCCTGGGGAGGGGGGATGACCACTCAACGCGTCGATCAAGGGAAAAAATCAATTCACA
>JAUELO010000100.1:10091364-10103015 GCA_032357855.1 Amphibolips quercusostensackenii
ATAAACTTGGTAATAATTAATTAGAAGAAACTGAAAAATTATGATAATTAAAAGACCTTAGCGAAATTCTCATTTGGTTTAATATCCTGCGCTACTCTTGAGAAGGTGTCAGATGACAGCAGCATTTTCTGCAACCATTGCAAAGTCGAAAAGTGTTCGAAAATGGGTGTTTTGCTTACTATATATATGTATATATAAACTATACATAACTTTTTTACCTGGTTAGTGACTTATAAGAGTACTTTGCATAGAAAAATCTCCTACCCATACCCACCGATAGATATCTAGTAGAAAACCTCCATTAGGAACAAATTCTGATGCGCCCGTCTGATTAAATACGATGGTACCTTGCGTTACCACTTACAGTTCACTTTACAATTTTTAAAAAAGCTTGTAAGACTACAAGGCTATTGCTTTAATGTAGGTCGAATTGTAAAAATAATGATCTGAGTAGGGCACGCTGACACTGTAACGCAAGGACGTAAAACTTAAAGCCTTTAGACAAAGAAATAAACCCATTAAAATTAAGGCACCGAGGGTAAATTTCTCTTATTTACTCACCTGGTTCTAAGAAGTGTCCTTTGTATTGTTAAAAATCGAGCGTGAAAGTGAAAGCACTTTTTTTATGCTTCGTTTCTAAATTCTAAATTGGTTTCTAAATTCACTCCAGTGTGTGAAATATTTTAATTCAATGCAGTACAATGACGTTGCGCAGTGTACTTAACCTTTCGTGCTCCAAATATGTTGTCAATGTGCTCTGTTTTCGCATATTAAATTATGTTTCATACAACTCGCTATCCACAGAGAAAAAAAATGCTTTTAGAATTCGTGTATTTTATCTAAATTTTCAGGTTTTATAGGTTCCACTTAATTTTATGATTTCCAGTCACTTATAAGAGAGAGACTGGAGTAAGCAAAAAAGGACAGCAAATATAGAAGATAAAGGATGATCAAATTAACCCCCTGAGATCGTCAGGTCGACTGTCTGAGGAGATCTAGTCGACGATATAAGATGATCAAATCGGTCCTATGGATGAGCGATTCGATCCTTTATAATGATCAATTCCGGCCTCTGTGATGATCAGTTCGACTGCTAATAATGTTCAAGATGATTATCCGAGATGATCAAGCCGACACTGTTAGATAATCGATAAGAACCTCTTGTTTTAACCATCTAGAGATAATCACTTCAGCCATCTTCAAGGGCTGTCCTATAGTTGACCCTCCAATAAAGTCGGTCTGCACATCTGGATGGCCAGACTAGTTTTCCATTTTTCTCCGTGTAGGTGCTTTCCAGGGGCATGCCTCGCCATTGTAAAATTTCGTGCCTGCGGCGGGAATAGCAAACAGTGGCGCTGCGATCGTTACTCGATACATTTGAATTGCAGTCACTGCGAAGCGTACTAGATTTTTTATTTATTTTTTTTTTTGTTTTTATAACGTCTTCGCTGTTATCGAAGTTTCTCAAAGCCAATTTACAATCTAAATTGTTTATTTCATCAAATTAGCACAATCCTAGTAACCGCAGAGAGTTTGTCAGGTAACATATTTATTATTTGATACTGAATATAATTACCATTTCACGGAGTAAAATTTCAAAATTAATTTTTTAATAATTATAACTCCTATCGACTTTGTTTCGTGCCTCAAAATTTTATGATGTTCCAAATTAATTTTCTAAAAAAACTCAGGAAGTACTTCGTTGATTTGATTTGGACAAAAGTATTTATTACAAATTTTACTGAATTTGTTCCTAGAAAAATCAATTTTGAAAACAGTAAGACTTGGGGGCAAGAAATGTAGCTGATTGGGGTTGTTATTGTTTATAAATCATTTTTCTTAACTCTATAATTTTTCTTCGTAAAAAGGGACACTATATTATTAATTCTTTTTTATAATTGTTTTTTATGGTTTATGAGAAAAAAAAGGTCAGGTTAAATTATATAAAAATGAGTAAATAATAAAATAAATCGTTACAAATATGCAGTAATAATTACACATTTGTTTAAAAATTCACTTATTTAATTTACAATTTTTTAGAAACGAAAACGAAAACGAAGGCATGAATTTCAAACCAAGCATTCAAAAGTAAATACCTTGAAACTAAATTGTTTGAAATAGAAAGCCTTGAATGGTTAAAATTCCGAAGAGCTTCAAAACTTTGAACGTTATGGTTTTAATTGCTCTGGTTGAAAAATGAATTATTTTCAAGTAAAATTGTTGAATTTTAATGTATGAATAACAATTTAACACTTATTCAGACCGAAATTTTAGTGCAAATAGCCATGGCCTAATTTAAAAGAAAATGTAGATTTTTGCAGATTCCAAACAAAAAATTGAGAAGCTTTTGTAGAATTGTGAAAGGCTTCAAAAGAATAACATTTTTTTGTAAGATTGCTAGGAAAGTTGAAAATGATTTTTTATTTTGAAAAATAATTTTATTAGTTCTAATTTTGTAGCTTTTTCTAAATATTTACGGAAAAATTCGAATCATTTTGAAAGATATTTAGAAGTTATGAAAAAATTTAAAAATTATTTAAAATTTGAACAAATTTAAAGCATGCAGAATTTTCAAGATATTGAAATAAAATTTTGCAGTTTTTTAAGGATTTCTACACTATTCAAAGTAAAAATAATTTAACTTCTAATTTAAAAAGTGTTCAATTAACAAAATTTAATCGTTCAAGTTTTGATGTTTCAAGCTTAAAATTGGTTTAAATAATATAATTTTATAAAATGTTTAATTCATTGACTGATTCTTCAATTTGGAACATCAAAAATGATAACATGGACTTATATTTTTAAAAATGAATCTGAATCTTTTAACTCTACAATTTACAAAAGTTAAAGATTCTAAATTTTTGAGTTTAAATGCATTTAATTTAAAATTTAAAATTTCATTGACCGTGAAAAATTTTTTTGCTAACTGGAAAAAAACCGGGAAATGACCAGTTTGTTTCTTAGATTAAAACGGCCGCCCTGTAAAAGAGTTGTCCAGCTTTGCACAAAAAATCACTTTTGTGTCATAGAATTGCACGTTGCAACTGTTCTACACATTTTTGCGGTACCAAAAAAAGTAAATTTTTATTTACAGTTAAGTCACAAAACTTTTTTAATTAAATAAATATTACACGCCACGAATACATTTCTGTGGGAAAGCCTTATAGACTAATTTCAAACAATCAAGTGACGATCGACGCGTTGCTAGTTCGCTACTCCGCCGCTGTGGACAAACCGTGCCACAATTTTCTCTGACTACAGAATTAGTCTTGGCATACCCCTGGTGCTTTCAAAAGATTGAGGCTTCTCTGCGATTGACACAATGATCTCGGAAACTCACTATCAGAATCTTTTAGCATGACCTTCCTTCTGAAATCTATGTCAAATCGAATTAATAAGGTACAATAATTTTAAAAAAGGTTCTACTATTTTGAAATCAATTTCTAAACCTAACAACTGGTTTCAAGGTTCTGCAAAATAATTCCTAAATCGAGGATCAAAGCGAATCTTCTTTTCCATCAATCATCCTGAGTGAAACAAATCCGAATTTTAAATATGAGAATTAATGTCAATTCCTTGAGTCCCATCTAAGAGTTAATGTAACCTAGAAAAACTCAGCTGAAAAAAAAACAGTTTTGAATGCTAGCGCGTCGAATGGTTATCGGAGGTCAATTTTTTCATTCCAGGAAGTTCCAATCCATATTTGAGGGAGGAAATCCCTCAGGATCACTAACACTTCCGACAAATATTATTTAATTAATAAAATATCGCAGTTTTAATTTCCAGAAAGCAAAGTAAACACAAACTATGTTAACAGCGCCGCCTGGTTTCAAGATCGATCACTAAAATCGATTAAAATGGACTCCTGGCGCCATATTCAAAATAGAGAAATTATTCAAACATAGATGCCTGAATAATTTTTCTAGATGTGATTTAGGATCGGGACGTGATCTATTGATTTAGACGTGATCTATGTAATTATCTGCATAAATGACTAAAAAATTTTTAAATTTTGAATATGGCACCAGAAGTCCATTTAAATCGATTTTAGTGATCGATCGTGGGACCAGGTGGCGCTGTTAGCATAGTTTCTGTTTCCTTTTTTCCTGGTAGTTGAAAATGCGATATTTTACTTATTTAATAATATTCATCGCAAGTGTTGATGATCCCGAGGGACTTTCACCCTCAAATATAGATTTGAGCTTTATAGAGGAAAAAAATCGCCCCCCTCGATAACCATTCGATGAGCTAGTATTCGAAACTGATTTTTTCAGGTGAATTTTTCTAGGTTGCATTGCCTGCTACATGAGCCTTAATGAGGAAATAATATCAAAATCGATTTTAATCTGTTTGATTATTTAGCTAAAAATTAGTTCAGTAAGTAAAATTGATTTAAGTTCGTAGTTTAGGTTTTGATAACAATCAAATTTAATGATAACATTTATACTTAATTTCCTTTTTGAGGAAAGTCCAGCAAAAACTCGATCTGTTCAAGTATGTTAAAGTATTCCATTTTATCAAAAACAGAAAAGATGAATTTTCACTTAATAAAAATAATGTTTAACCAAAAAAAAAACTCATTTTTTAACAAAATAGTTCAATTTTTAATTTTAAAAGAATTGAAATTTTACCAAAGAAATTAATTTTCAATTAA
Organism: Amphibolips quercusostensackenii; assembly: GCA_032357855.1. Classification (NCBI taxonomy): domain Eukaryota; kingdom Metazoa; phylum Arthropoda; class Insecta; order Hymenoptera; family Cynipidae; genus Amphibolips; species Amphibolips quercusostensackenii. The sequence continues at coordinate 10,096,019 of JAUELO010000100.1, forward strand.
AAAAATCATACATTAACCAAAGCAATAGATTTTTAAATCAGTAGTTTTTAATTTTTAATGAAAAAGTTTAATTTTTTAACCAAGGATAGTCAAATTTTCATCTTAAAAAAATATTTGATAAAATAAGGAATTTTCAATAACGTTCAATTCCCAACCAAAGAAATAAATTTTTTTATAAAATAATGAATCTCTAATCAAAACAATGAATTGTTAGCCAAACATCAAATAGTTAAGTTTTTAGTTAAGTTTTTGACAAAAAAGTCGAAGTTCAACAATATCATACATTGTCAATTAAATAGTTAAATTCTTAGTTAAAAAATCCATTTTCATAAATAAAAAAGAACTTACAACACAATATTTACATTTTCAACCAAATAAATTAATTTTGAACTAAAATGATTAATTTTTCAACCAAAAAAGACGAATTATAACCAAAACAAATCAATTTTTAACTACAAGAGATACATTTTCAAATGAAAATACATTTTTTCAGTTACATTTTGAGTATTTAAAATCAATTTTCAACCAAAAATAAACTAACTTGAAATAAATTTACTGAATTTTTAACCAAAAAATGATTTTCAACTAAAATGATCAATTCTCAACCAAAAATGGAATAATTACATTTTTAGTTTTGAAAAAAAATTCTTAAAATTCTTTACAGTTATATTTTCAGTTAAAAAATTAATTTTTAATCAAAAAAATTGAATTTTCAATAAAATAGTTAAATCTGAAAACAAAGAAATAAATTCGTAACTAAAATGATGTGATCTCAACCAAAAAAGAATTAATGTTTAACCAAGTAGTAGAATTTTCATCTAAAAGGATAAATTTTCCAAATAAGAAGATTACTTTTTTACCAAAATGACGAATTTTCAACAAACTGCATTAATTTTCAAGCAAAACGTTAAATTTTCAACTGAAAAAAAAAATTTCACAGAAAATGGAATAGTCACATTTTTAGCTAAAAAATTATTGTCAACTGTAAAAAAAAATTTTTCAACAAATTTGAAGTTTCAACCAAACAATGAATTTTTAAGTAAAATAAGTAATCTTTAACCAAAATAATGAATTGATACCAAAAAATGTATTAGTTAAATTTTCACTTCAAGAAAATAATCATTAAAAAAGGAATACATTTTTAAGAAAATAGTTCAATTTTCAAACAAAAAAGATAATTTTTAACTAAAAAGATGAATTTTCAACAAAAGACATGAATTTTTGACCAAAAAAATATGAACTTTCAATTAAAAAAAAACAACATGTTTACAAAAAATAAAAAAGATACGTTTTCAATTTAAAAAATTCATTATCAACCAGAAGAACAACGAATTTTTAGCAAAATGTTTCAATTTTCAACCCAAAAGATATATTTTTGAACCAAGAACTAAGAGGATTAATTTTCAACACCATAAAAATATTTTTGAACCAAGAAGATTAATTTCTACAACAAAAAAATATTTTTTAACCATGAATATTGATTTTCAACCAAAGAAATGAATTTTGAACCAAAAAGTATAATTTTAGACCAAAAATACGAATCTTTAAAAAAATACATAAATTTTCAACGAAATAGCTGACTTGCTCAACTAAAAAAAGACAAATTTTCACCACAAATGGAATTGTAACATCTTCATTTAATAAAATTAATTATTAATAAAAAAAACTTTTAACAAATCAGTTAAATTGTCAACAAAAAAAATATATTTTTTACCAAGAAGATTAATTTTCAACGAAAAAAAAATCTTTTTGAACCAAGAAGATTAATTTTTAACCAGAAAAAAAAATCTTTTTGAACGAAGAAGATTAATTTTCGAAAACAAAAAATATTTTTGAACCAGGAATAATAATTTTGAACCTAAGAAATGAATTTTAAACCAAAAAGTTTAATTTTATACCAAAAATACGAATCTTCAACAAAATACATGGATTTTTAACGAAATAGTTGACTTGTTCAATTAAAAAAGACAAATTTTCACCAAAAATAAAATTTTAACATTTTTATTTAATAAAATTAATTTTTAATGAAAACAACTTTTGATAAATCAGCTGAATTATTAACCAAAAAAAAAGTTTTCAGCAAAATAGTTGAATTTTTCAACAAAAAAATACAAATATCTATCAAAAATAAAATTGTTACATTTTCATTTAAAAGACTTAATTTTTAAGCACAAGAAAAAAATTTTCAACTAGAAAAATGCATTTTTAATCTAAAAGATTTAAATTCTATCAAAAATGACGACTTTTTGACAAAAGAAATGAATTTTTTTTTAACTAATCAGTCAAATTTTCAACCAAAAAAATATATTAAAAAACACGTGAATTTTTAACTAAGAAAATTAATTTTCAGGCAAGAAGATTCATTTTCTACTAAAAATGTCGAATTTTTAACAAAATTCTAAATTTTAAGCCAAATAGTTGAATTTTTTAATCAAAAAAGATTAGTTTTCACCAAGAAATGGAATGGTTACACCTTGATTTAGAAAAATTAATTTTCAACCACAAAGAATGAATTTTCAATTGGAAAATTGCATTTTCAGCCAATATTAATTTTACACAAAAAATACGAATATTTTTAACAAAATAGTTGAATGTTTCAACCAAAAAAGACAAATTTTCACCACAAAAGAAATGGTAACATTTTCATTTAATAAAATAATTATTAATGAAAAAAAAACTTTTAACAAATCAGTTAAATTTTCAACCAAAAAAATTACTTTCTGACTAAAATGATGAAACTTCCACTAGAAAAAATTTTTCTTTGATCGAATAGTTGAATTTTAATCGAAAAGACAAATTGTCAACAAAATTTTGAATTTTTAGTCTTGTTGAATTTTTGACTATAAAGAAGATTCATTTTTAACGAAAAATGAAATAGTTACATTTTGAGTTAAAAATTAATTTTTAATTGATGAAATACAATAATTTTGAAATAAATTTTACTTTTTGAAACCGATTTCTAAACCTGTAAACTGATTACGAGGTTTCGCAAATTGATTTCTGAATCGGGGATCAAAGCAAATCTTTTTTTCCATCAATCATCCCGAGTGGAACGAATCCGGATCTTGAATATGAGGATTAATGTTAATTCCTTAATGAGGAAATAATATTATCGTCAATTTGGCAAACGACTTTCATTGAAACCCCAGAGGCTGTTGATTGTTTCGCTAAAATTTATTTTAGTACACAAGTAAAACTGATGCAATTTTTTGTTATAGGTTGAAAGTTAACAAAATGTATAGTCTTGCAAAAAAGAACAAATTACAAGCGAATAAATAAATGATAAAAAAATAAAAATAAATAAATTACAAATTAAGTCGATTTAAGGGAAGGGGGTGTTCGGTAAAATATTACTGTTTTTGACGTGGAGGAGGGTGGGGGGCTTACGTAAAAAAAATTTTTATTAAAAAAATGTAATTAATCAAAAATATTACACCTTTGAGGAAATTTCAGCAGAAATTCGATCTGTTTAAGTGAAATAATTGCATTTTCAATCAAATAAATTATTTTTTAACAAAAAAGTGTTTTTCAATCATGAAGATAAATTTTCTACAAAAAAAATTATTTTAAACAAAATACATAAATTCTTACAAAAATAAAATAGTAAAATTTTTAGTTAAAAAAATTAATTTTTAACTAGAAAAAATTAAATTTTCAGCAAAGTAGTTCAATTTTTAATCAAGGAAATGAATTTTTAATTTGTAAAATGAATCAGTAACAAAAATAATGAGTTTTTTATTCAAATGAATGAATTTTTGTTCGAAAATATTAATTTTCCACAACAAAAATGATATTTTAACTGAACAAAAAAATTTTTACTAAAAATAAATCAAGCAATTAATATTCAAATAAAATAATTAATCTTTAACCAAAATAATTCATTTTTGTCCAAAAATGAAAAATTTTAATTTTCAGTTTCAAAAAAATTTATTTTCAACCAAAAACAAACGTATTTTTAACAAAATGTTCAAATTATAAACCAAATATATTAATTTTTAACCAAAAATATTAATTTTCTAGCCGAAAAGATTAATTTTCTATAAAAAAAAAATTTCAAACAGAATACATAAATTTTTACGAAAAATGAAATAGTTACATTTTCAGTTAAAAAAATTAATTTTCAACCAGTAAGAATAAAATTTCAAGAAAATTTTTTAATTTTTAACTAAGAAAATAAAATTTTAATTTGGACAATGAATTTTTAACCAAAATAATGAGATTTTAACGAAAAGATGAGTTTTTAACAAAAAAGATAAATAATTTTAAACCAAGAGGATTAATTTTCAACAAAAAAAACGATGTTTCAAATAAACACAAAAATTTACACTAAAATTAAATTAAAGAAATGAATTTTGAAGTGAAATAATTGATCTTTCACCATAATAATAAATTTTTATTGAGAAATGAAATATTTAAATTTTTATTTAAAAAATGAATTTTTAATTAAAAACAAACATATTTTTAACAAAATGATAAATTTTAAAGCAATAAATAGATTTAATCAAGAAAATAATTTTTCAACCGAAAAGTTAATTTTCATTTTAAAAAAACGATATTTTTGATAAATAAAAAAATGTATACCAAGAATGAATCAAAAAAATTAATTTTGATCTAAAATAATTAATCTTTGACCAAAAAAGAAATGAATTTTTGTTCAAAAATTAAATATTTAAATTTCCAGTTAAAAAAATGAATTTTTAACCTAAAAGCAACGTATTTTTAACAAAATGATTAAATTGAAAACCAAAGATATTAATTTTTCTTCAAAAAGACGAATTTTTTACAAAAAAAACGATACTTCAACTAAACCAAACAAAACCTATACAAAAAATGAATAAAAAAATGAATTTAAAAATAAAATTATTAGTCTTTAACCAAAATAATGAATTTTTATTAAGAAATAAAAGAGTTAAATTTCCAGTAAAAAAATAAATTTGTATCAAAAAGAAGCATATTTTAAACGAAATGGTTTTATTTTTATACCAAAGAGAATTATTTTGAACCGAAAAGATTCATTTTTAACAAAAAAGATTAATTTTTAACCAAGAAGATTTATTTTATATCAAGCAAGTCAAATTTTTACCAAAATCATAAACTTTTAAATTGATAATTAAATTTTTAACCATAATGATGAATTTTCAACTGAAAAGATTAATTTTCTAAAAAAACAAAAAACCAATTTTCAGCAAAGATACATGAATTAGTTACATTTTCAGTTTAAAAATTAATTTTTACAAAAAAAAAAATTTAATGATTTGAAAACTAAATCATCAATAAAAAAATGATTTTTCAACCAAGTGGATTCATTCTTACACAAAAAGATGAATTTTCAAACAAGAAGATTAATTTTCTGCAAAAAAATGATATTTCAATTTTTGTCTAATTATCACTAATAAAACAGTTAAGTTATTGGTTACAAAACATTAATTTTCAACAAAAAATGTTCAATAAATTGTTACATTGTTAACCAAAGAAATGAATTTTCGAATGAAATCATGAAACTTACAGAAAAAAAATTTGTAACCAAAGAGTTGAATTCTTACCAAGAAGATAAATTTTTAACCGCGAAGATAAATTTTTTTACCAAACGACGAATTTTCTACAAGATACATCGATTTTTAAGCAAAATGTTGAATTTTCAGCTAACAAAGATACATTTTCAACTAAAATTATTCATTTTTACCAAAAAAGTTAATTTTTAACCAAATAGTTGAATTTTCGACGCCAAAAAAACGTATTTTCATTAAAATACGAACATTTATAACCAAAAATATAAATTTTTAACTGAAATAATGAATATACAAAAAAATTAATTTTTAGATAGACAGATAAATCCTAAACAAAAAATTAAATAGCTGATATTTTAACTAAAAAACATATTAATTTTAAAAAAAACAGTTGAATTCTGCATTAATCATTTTAATTTCAACAGTTATATTTTTACCGAAAAAGATTAAATTTTAACTAAAAAATAATTTTTCAAACAAAAAATGAAAAATTCTTACAAAGGAGTTGAGTTTTTGATTAAAAAGGATTATTTAGTCAATAAAGAAAAAAAAATTTCATCCAAGTAGTTTAATCTTCAAGACAAAAGACGAATTTTCTACATAACATTTAACTTTTTAAATAAAAAGAATTACTTAACAAAAATTTCTAAACTTTCAATTAAATAATTAAGGTTAATAATAAATTTTTTAACGCAAACAATCAATATTATTAATATTATTAGATTCTATTAATTCAGTTCACTAAGTTGATAAATAAGAAAAAGGAAAAAAACTGTGAAGTCTACGATGTGTAGATATTTTGATAATAATAAACTAAAGGAGAAAAGTTTGAATAAACAGTAAAGTTTCTAAAGTTTATAACATTTCAGTAACATTTTGTTGTAGAAGAGTGGGGATACGGAGGGGGATCTAGAAAATCTTACTGATACTTTACATTTGGGGGTGAGGGGATGTCAGAAAAGTACTTTACATAATTTGCGAATAACCTTTAATTATTTTTGGAATCAGTACTTCAAGGCTTATAATAAAAGCGAAAACTGGGAAGTAATGAATGAATGAGTGTCAGTTACTAAAAAACCTGTTTACGTAAATTACGTACTTACAGAAGTACATTTCTAACGAGCTGTGTAATATAACCGCAGAATCCTCTTCCAGACCCTGTAATGATTTAAAGAATAAACCTTTCATAAACTTATTATCTCTTGCGTGATCATCGGACTATCTCCTCATAATCTTATCTCGATAAATTATTTAAAAACTATCACCAAAATCAATTACATTTAATTGAAGTTTGTAAACAAACCCGTCTTCCGGCAGCAGACAATTGATGAAGAGATAGAGAAAATGTATCCTATTCTATCTCTCTGTCAATCCAAATTCACGTCTATCTTTTTCAATCCCCTCTTCTCTATCTCAGTCTATCCTTCATCTATCCACGTCAATATTTTAATATATCTTTGTCAATCTATATTACCTTACGTCATAATAAT
>JAUELO010000100.1:10215978-10227111 GCA_032357855.1 Amphibolips quercusostensackenii
TAGACAGACCTATTTGCAAATTAAATTTTTTTTACAATGACGGTTCAGCAATAAGTATTTTTAATTACAGCACAATGGACCCAATTTTTCAGTTTTATTTTTCTCCGCGTTTAAAGCAGGTGCTAATTGCACAAGCCGACGCCTTTTCATGAAGCCTTTAGCGCGAAATTATTTTTATGTAATTATCTCTGATTCTCACAAGCATTCCTTTTTCAGGTAGCAGACAGCAGTAGATTTTAACTTGTTCAGTCGCATTATTAGTGTTGCGTTTGTTAAAAAAGGCTGCAAGTTGGTTCTCATGTAACTCAATTCTTAGCAATTGCGAGTGTAACTCCACACTCAGTGGCCCAGATTCTATTCTTAACATTGCATCCGAATTATTCCAGGATTAAACGTTCCTTATTGCTGAAAACAAGCTGCTGTTTCTCTAAATTTTTGGCTAAAATTGTTATTATTTAGTTCAAAATTAAATTGTTATGATGAAATTTCAACAATTTCATTAGAAATAGATTCTTTCGAATTGACACTGAAAATCTTTAGACTAAAATTCGTCTTTTCGGTTTAAAAATTCAATAATTTGATTGAAATTTTTTTCTTTCTTGATTAAATTTGGTTTCGGTTGAAAATTTAGCTATTTTTTCGAACATTACTCTTTTTACTTTGAAAATTTATCCCTTTTTGTAGAATTTTAATCTTTTCTAGTTAAAAACTGTTTTTGTTTAAAATTACTTTTTTTGTTTAAAATTACCTTTTTGTGAAAAATTTACATTTTTGGTTTAAAAACTAAATTAATTGGTTGAAAATTCATCGTTTTTGGTCGAAAACAAATTTTTGTTTTGAAAGTGAATCTTTTTTAGTTGAGGATAAAAATATTTTGTTTAAAATCCGTCTTTTTAGTTTGGAAATTTATTTCTTTTTGTAGTAATTTTGTCTTTTTTGGCAAAAAATGCAACTATCTGGTTAATATTTAAAATGTTTTGATTAAAATTAAACATTTTTTAATTCACTTTTTCGAGTTGAAAATTTAACTAATTGTTTAAAAAATCTTTTTTGGGATAAAATAAATTCTTTTGTTAAAAATACAACTGTTTAGTTGAAAATTAATCGGTTTTATTTAAGGATTTCTGTATTTTGTTAAAAATTCGTCTATTTTAAATATTTTTTATTTAAAGTTAAAATATTTATTAGTTGAAATAACAACTATTACCATTTTTTATGAAAATTTATTTTTTTAGATTGAAAATTCAACTCTTTGAATGAAAGTTGAACTAGTTTCTTAAAAATTAATATTTTTGGTTGAAGATTCATAATTTTAGTTGAAAATTGAACTATTAAGTTGAAAATTTATGTAATTTATTGAAAATGAATTTTTTTGATAATAATCAATTTCTTACACTAAAAATTAATTATTTAGTTTAAAATAGACTTTTTTGGTAAAAATTCAACTGTTTTCTAAAGAATTCGTCTTCTTGGCTTAAAAATTCAACAATTTGATGAAAATTCCACTGTTTTCTGAAAAATTGGTTTTATTTTTTAATTAAATTTTCCATTTTTTATTAAAAAATTGATCTTTTTTACGTAAAAAAATCAACTATTTGTTAACAAGTTTATGAAATTTGTAGAATATTTATCTTTTTTAATAAGAAATTATTTTGGTGTTGAAAATACAACTGTTTAGTTGAAAATTAATCGGTTTGATTTGAGGATTTATGTATTTTGTTAAAAATTCGTCTATTTTATATTAATTTAACTATTTGTTATTTGAAATAAAAATATTTATTAGTTGGAATAACAACTATTATCATTTTTTATGAAAATTTATTTTTTTAGATTGAAAATTTAACTCTTTGATTGAAAGTTCAACTAATTTTTTAAAAATTAATATTTTTGGTTGAAGATTCATAATTTTATTTAAAAATTCAACTATTTAGTTGAAAATTTATGTAATTTATTGAAAATGTATTTTTTTAATAATAATCAATTTCTTAACTTTAAAATCAATTATTAAGTTTGAATTGTTTATTTTGGTGAGAATAAAACTGCTTTGAAGAAAAATCGTCTTTTTGGTTTAAAAATTAAACTGTTTGGTGAAATTTCCACTGTTTTGTATAAAATGTGTTTTTTTATTAAAAATTAATTTTTCAAATGAAAATTAAACTATTTTATTCTTTGTTAAAAGTTGATCTTTTTTGGTTTAAAAATTTCACTATTTGGTCACAAATTTATAAAATTTGTTGAATAAATTCGTATTTTTTAATATAAAATATGTTTTTTGTTAAAAATACAACTGTTTGGTTAAAAATTAATCGGTTTGAAATGAGGATTGAAGTATTTAGATCAAAATTCGTCTATTTTTGTCAAATTTAATTGTTTTAAATAAAAAATAAAAATATTTTTGGGATCAAATATCAACTATTACCATTTTTTATGAAAATTCTTCTTTTTAGGTTAAAAATACAACACTTTGTTCAAAAGTTGAACTAATTTCTTGAAAATTAATATTTTTGGTTGAAAATTCAACTATTTGATTGAAAAATTATGTAATTTATTAAAAATGTATTTTTTTTGATAATAATTAATTTCTTAAATTTAAAATTCAATTATTTAGTTTAAAATAGACTTTTTTAATTTAACTGTTCTCTAGAAAATTCGTCTTTTTGGATTAGAAATTCAACAATTTAATGAAAATTCTACTGTTTTCTGAAGAATTGGTTTTATTTTTTATTAAAATTTTCCATTTTTTATTAAAAATTGATCTTTTTACGTTGAAAAATCAACTATTTGCTAATAAGTTTATGGAATTTGTAGAAAATTTATCTTTCTTGATAAAAACTTATTTTGTTGTTGAAAATACAACTGTTTAGTTAAAAATTAATCGCTTCGAGATGAGGATTCAAGCAATTTGTTTAAAATTCGTCTATTTTTGTTAAATTTAACTGTTTTTGATTAAAAATAAAAATATTTTTGGGGTCAAATATCAACTATTACCATTCTTTATGTAAATTCATCTTTTTAGGTTCAAAATTTAACTGCTTGAAAATTGAACCTAATTTCTTAAAAATTAATATTTTTGGTTGAAGATTCATAATTTTAGTTAAAAATTCAACTATTTGGTTGAAAATTTATGTAATTTATTAAAAATTTATTTATTTGTTGATAATCAATTTCTTAAATTGAAAATTAATTATTTAGTGTAAAATTGACTTTTTTAGTGTAAATCCAACGGCTTCGGAGAAAAATCGTCTTTTTAGTTTAAAAATTCAACTGTTTAGTGAAATTTCCACTGTTTTGTATAAAATGTGTTTTTTTAATAAAAATTAGTTTTTCAAATGAAATTTCAACTATTTCATTCTTTGTTAAAAGTTGATCTTTTTTACTTTAAAAATTTAACTATTTGGTAACAAATTTATAAAAATTGGTTGAAAAGTTCCTATTTTGCAATATAAAATATGTTTGTTGTTAAAAATACAATTGTTTGGTTAAAAATTAATCGGCTTGAAATGAGGATTGAAATATTTTGATGGAAATTCGTCTACTTTTGTTAAATGTCACTGTTTTGGATTAAAAATAAAAAAAATTTTTGGTCAGATATCAACTATTACCATTTTTTATGAAAATTCATCTTTTTAGGTTAAAAATTCAACACTTTGATTAAAAGTTGAAATAATTTCTTAAAAATTAATATTTTTGGTTGAAGATTTATAATTTTAGTTAAAAATTCAACTATTTGGTTGAAAATTTATGTGACTTATTGAAAATGTATTTTTTTTAAAAAATCAATTTCTAAAATTGAAAATTCAATTATTTAGTATAAAATAGACTGTTTTGGTAAAAATTTAACTGTTTTCTTAAAAATTCGTCTTTTTGGCTTAAAAAATCAATAATTTGATGAAAATTCCACTGTTTTCTGAAAAATTGGTTTTATTTTTTATTAAAATTTTCCATAATTTATTAAAAAATTGATCTATTTTAAGTTAAAAAATCAACTTTCTGTTAACAAGTTTATGAAATTTGTAGAAAATTGATCTTTTTTAATAAAAAATTATTTTGGCATTGAAAATACAACTGTTTAGTTAAAAATTAATCGTTTTAAGATAAGGGATCAAAAAATTTGTTTAAAATTGGTCTATTTTTGTTTAATTTAACTGTTTTTAATTAAAAATAAAAATATTTTTGGGGTCAAATATCAACTATTACCATTCTTCATTAAAATTCATCTTTTTAGGTTCAAAATTCAACTCTGATTGAAAGTTGAACTTAATTTCTTAAAAATTAATATTTTTGCTTGAAGATTCATAATTTTATTCAAAAATTCAACTATTCGGTTGAAAATTATTTTAATTTATTAAAAATTTATTTATTTGTTGATAATTAATTTCTTAAATTAAAAATTTAATTATTCAGTTAAAAATTGAGTTTCTTGATGAAAATTTACCTGTTATGTAGAAAGTCTGCCTTTTTCGTATAAAAATTCAACATTTTGGTGAAAATTTCTTTTTTTGTGAAAAATTCGTTTTCTTTTATTAAAGATTATTTTTTAAAATAAAAAATCAACTATTCCATTTTTTATTAAAAATTAATCTTTTTGTTAAGAATTCAAGTACCATTATGGAATTTACTCTATCTTTGTTATATTTAACTGTTTTTAATTTAAAATTAAAATATTGTTTAGTTGAAATAACAACTATTATCTTTTTATATTGAAAATTCAACTCACTGATTAAAAGTTGAACTAATTTCTTAAAAATTAATATTTTTGTTTGGAAATTTATAATTTTGGTAGACAATTCAACTATTTGGTTAAAAATTCATGTGATTTATTTAAAAAAATTTTTTTGTGGATAATCAATTTCATAAATTAAAAAATAAAGGCTTTTAAGTTTTTGAAACAATTTTTATGATTAAATTATTTTTTAAATTGTTTCAAAATTTTTTGTTTACAGAATTAACTATGTGTGTCTTACTAAAGACTCTTCGATATAATACTTTACAAAGTAACAACAATTATTTATAATTTAAAACTTTTTTCTAAACAAATTCACAGTTACAATGAATGGCCTCAATTCGCAAAGTACCATAGCAAAGAGTCGTCGGAAATACATTCTTAGTTAATTCAGTATAAAAAAATTCAGCCCATTCATTGTAACTGTAAATTTTCTTCAAAAAATTATTTAAATAATAAATAATTGTTGTCAATCTGCAAAGTATCACAGCAAAGAGTCATCGAAAAACATCCCTAGTGGATTCCGTAAACAAAAGTTGAGCCTTTTACAGAAAAGTCGCCGAACTGTGAATTTGTTTATAAAAATTGTTTAAACAAAGGCCAACTGGAAACTGGTTGTAACAATCATTAAAAATCTTCTTTGGTCAATCTGAGTGTCCTAAAAAAAATAGCACTTGGGAAAAGTTCAGAAGAAAAAAAATTTTAACTTTTTTGTTTAATAAAAAATTTTTAAACAATTGAAAAAAATATAATCACGCGAATCTTTTCAGAATTTAAAAATCTTTTATTAAAAAAAAGAAACTTTTAATTCGGATAAATAGTGTAGGCTGAAAAATTATTCGTCCACGGGTACTTTTTCTGCCCCACTGTGTGCTATCTCATAATATCATTTAAAAAAAAAAAAAAATCGATTCATTTTGTTGCGGATTTGAACACATTTCCTGGCGATACGCATAAAGATTTTAAAAAAATTGGACCACCCAATTATTCACTGTAGGTTGCATTATCCACTGTAGGAAGATTTCCCCTATTCAAATTCTCTATTGTGTGTAAATTTCTCTAATTTTTAATTCTTGCTCAATTCCAGAATATTTAATATGTGGCGTAAATATAAAATTCGGAATCAGTGAAGGAATGAAGAAGGCGCGCGTTTTACGCGAGTCGAGCCGTGAAAAAGAGTTGGCTTTTCCTTTTGGTCCGCGAGTCTCGTAACCTCGGAAGAGAAATTATTATGAGAATCCTCCCACTGTTGGTACCTAACCATTACGGTTTTACGATCTTTACATTTCCCTGACGCATTGGTCCATTGTTACCATTTGCTTAACTTCGACGTAACACGTAACTAAAACTTTACAGTCACCTAAGTGCTAACAATAGAGAACATTCCACAATTTGCCCTAAAAACTAGTTGTCTTTCTCACGTACTTGCCCCCTTTTCACTCATTTGACAATTTTTTCAGCGATGACACTATTTTGCTACTATTTCGAAAAAAATGGCACTCTCTCCTACTTTCCGCCTTTCCTTTTCCTTTCATGTTTCCTTTCCCCATTCCCTTTCCATTTCCTTTTCCCGTTCCCTTGCACTTTCCCTTTCCCCTTTTTTATTTTTATTTGCCCTTTCTCACTGCTTATTTCCCCTTTCCCATATTCTCCTTTTCCTTTTTTCTCTTTCACATTAATTCTTTTTTATATCACTTTTCTTCTTTCCTTTTCCTCTTTCCCCTTTACTATTAAACCTTTCTTTTTTCATTTTTCCCTTTTTCCCTATTTTCCTTGCCTCTTTCTTTTTTTTCCTTTCCCAATTTATTTATTACCCCTTCCACTTTTTCCTTTCTTATTTTACCTTTACCTTTCACTCATTTTCCCCTTTCTTATTAAACCTTTTTTATTTTACTCTTCTTCTTTCCTCTTTGCCCTTTCCCATTAAACCTTTCTTTTTTTACTTTTACCCTTTCCTCTTTCTTTTTCTTTTTTCCCCTTACCCATTTTTAATTATTCTTTCCCCCTTCCAGCTTCCCATTTTCCCTTTATTATTTTTCTTTTCCCTATATCACTTCTTATTTCACTTTTCCCTTTTTCTCTCTTCCATTTCCCAGTCAATCTTTCTTTTTTCACTTTTTCCCTTTCCCCTTTCTTCTTCTACTTTATTTTTCCCCTTCCCCCTTTCCCCTGTTGCATTTCTCCTTTCACATTTGACTTTCCCCATTTCCCCTTTCCTATTTCTTATTTTCTTTTTTCCTTCCTCGCTTTTTATTTTCTTCTTTTCCCCTTTTCATTTTTTCTCTTATCCGTGAACCCTTTCTTATTTTTCTTATCCCCTTTTCTCTTCCTTTCCATTTTATTTTCCCTTTCCCTTGCACTTTCCCTCTCCTCTTTTTTATTTTTCTTTTCTTTTTCTCACTTTTTATTTTCCTTTTCCTCTTTTCTTCTTTTCCTCTTTCCCCTTTCCCATTAAACATTTCTTATATCACTTTTCTTCTTTCCTATTTCTGTTTTCCTTCCTTTTTTCACTTTTCACAATTTCCCCGTTTCCCTTTCCCTGTCCTCTTTCCCTATCCCTATTTTCAATTACCCCTTCTTAATTTTTCTATCTTATTTTTCTATTTCCTTCCTCACTTCTCATGTTACCTTTCCCCTTTTCTCCTTTTCCTCTTCACCCTTTCCCATTATATCTTTCTGTCTTGACTTTTACCCTTACCTCTTTCTTTTCCCCCTTTTCCCTTCCCCTCTTTATATCACCCTTTACCCCTTTCCCTTTTCCATTTTCCGGTTCTTAAATCTTTTCCTTTCATCACTTTTTATTTTACTATTCCCCTTTCCTCTTTCCTATTTCCCATTTAATCTTTCTCTTTTACTTTTTTCCTTTCCCCTTTCCTCTGTCCCATTTCTCCTTTCACCTTTCACCTTTCACCTTTCCTATTTCCCCTTCCCCCTTTCTCACCTCTTCTTTTCTCCTTTTCCCCTTTTCCCTTTGCATTTTTCTCCTTTACGGTTACCCTTTCTTATTTCACTTTTCCTCTTTCCCTTTTTTATTCCTATTTTCCATTACCATTTCCCCTTTCCCATTTTTCCCCTCTTATTTTTCTTTTTTCTTTATCACTTCTTATTTCACTTTTTCTCTTTCCTATTTCCTATTCAATCTCTTTTTTTACTTTTTCCCTTTCCCCTTTTTCCCACTTTTCCCCCATTTTCCTTGTCCCATTTCTCCTTTCACCTTCCCCATTGCCCCGTTCCCCTTTCTTATTTTTCTTTACCCTTTCTCACTTCTTATTTTATCCTTTTTCTCTTTTCCCTTCACATTTTTCCCCTTTTCCGTTAACCCTTTCTTATTTCACTTTTCCCCTTTTCATTTCCATTTTCCTTTCTTTATTTTCCTTTTCCCTTTCTCACTTTTTATTTCTTCTTTTCTTCTTTTCCTCTTTCCCATTAAACGTTTCTCATTTCACTTTCCTTATTTCCTGTTTCCCCTTTCCCCTTTTCTATTAAAACTGTCTTTTTTCACTTTTCCCCATTTTCCTTCCCCTCTCCCTTTCCATTTCTCTTTCCCCATTTTCCATTACCCCTTCCCCTTTTTTCTTTCTTATTTTCTTTTTCCCTTCCTTAATTCTTATTTTAACTTTCCTCTTTTCTCCTTTTCCTTTTTCCCCTTTTCCATTAAACCTTTCTTGGTTCACTTTTTCCTTCTCTCTTTCCCCTTTCCGATTCAATCTTTCTTTTTTTACTTTTTTTCTTTCCCCTTACTTTCTCCCCTTTCCCCTGTCCCATTTCTCCTTTCACCTTACACGTTCCCCATTTCCCCTTTCTTATTTTTCTTTCCCTTTTCTCACTTCTTATTTTCTTCTTTTCTTCTTTTCCCTTTTCATTTTCCCCCTTTTCCATTAACTCTTTCTCATTTCACTTTTCCCTTTTTCATTTCCTCTTCCCTTTCCCTTGCACTTTCCGTTTTCCTTTTTTATTTTTATTTTCCTTTTCTCACTTTTTATTTCCCATTTTCTCCTTTACCTTTTTCCACTTTCCCATTAAACCTTTCTTATATTACTTTTCTTCTGTCCTCGTTTCACATTTCTCTTTCCCTTTCCTCTTTCCTTTTTTCCCATTTTCCATTACCTCTTTCCCTTTTTCCTTTCTTATTTTTCTTTTTTCTTCCTCAATTCTTATGTCACCTTTCCCTTTTCCTCCTCTTACTCTTTCCCCTTTCCCATTAAACTTTTTTATTTTACTCTTTCCCTTTCCTCTTTCCCCTTTCCAATTAAACCTTCTTTTCTTTACTTTTACGCTTTCCTCTTTCTCTTTCCCCTTCCCCTTCTTTATTTTCCATTACCCTTCCCCACTTCCACTTTCTCATTTTCCCTTTTTTATTTTTCTTTTTCCTTTATCACTTCTCATTTCACTTTTCCCTTTTCCTTTTTCCCATTTCCCAGTCAATCTTTCTTTTTTTACTTTCTCTTTTACCTTCCTTTCCTTTCCCTTTTTTTCATTTTTCCCCTTTTCCGTCAAGCCTTTTCATTTCACTTTTCCCCTTTCCCTTTCTTATTTCCTTTTTTCCCTAATTTTCTTTTTTTTATCAAAAAGGGGAAATGGAAAAACGGAAATTCATAAAAGGAAAAAGGGGAAATAGGAAAGGAGAAAGGTAAAAGGGAAAAGGGGAAAATTGATATAAATGGTACCTCTTTTCTTTTCCTTCTACCTCTATTCGAGTCTTCCTTTTGTGCGGCAATTCGCAATAGCTCTAGACTTCTTTTCGATGTTCAACTTCGAAAATTCAACTCTTATCGTTTCTTATAAATTAACAAAGAAGTTCAACTTTCGAACAAGAAAATTTTTTATTTTAAATCAAAAAAAGTTGAATATTTACAACAAAGTAAGTTGTAGAAGCCTTAACCAAAATCGTTTAATTTCCCACCAAACAGTTACATATTTGACCAAAAAGATCAAATTTCCATAAAACAATTGAATTTTCAGACTAAAACATGAATTTTTAACTAAAAAATTAATTTTTTCACCAAAAAAGACAAATATTTCAAAAAATATTTCAAAAATTCATTCTTAACCCATTAGTGGGATTATGAATAAAAAAAGACAAATTTCCAACAAAATTGTTGAATTTTCCACCAAAGAAATCAATTTTGACCTAAAATTATGAATCTAAAAAAAGAAAATTGTAACCAGATAGTGGAATTCTCAACCAAAGAGATCAATTTTTCACCCAAAAAGACCAATTTTAAACAAAATGCATACATTTTCAACTAAAGAGAATCATTTTTCAACCGGAGAAATCAATTTTCATTTTTGAAAAAAAAAGTTTAATGAGATTAAATTTCTGCCAAAGAAGACGAATTTCCAAAAAGTTAGTTCAATTTTCGACCAAAAAATTGAATTTTTATTTTAAAAAGAACGAATTTTTAATGAAATAGTGCGGTCTAGATTGATTAATGGATTAATTTTCAATCCAACAATTGAATTTTTAGTAAAAAATATGACATTTTTTTTTAATTTAAATAACACGAATTTTGAGACAAAAATCTAATTTTCAACCGAAGAAGATTTTTTAGTCAATAAAGAAAAAAAATGTGAGTTCAAAATGTTAAATTTTCATGCCAAAAAGACGAATTTTCTTTAAAAGTGTTACATTTTTCAACGACAAATATGATGTTTAAAAAAAAATTAATTTTTAACTAAATAGTTGAATTTTTAACCAAAATAGTTCAATTTTCAACAAAAAAATTTATTTTCTACTAATCAGTCACGTAAATTGTCAAAAAATAGATGAATTTGCAGTTTAAAAAATTAATTATTAACAAAAAAAATTTAAACTAAAATTCCAAATCTTCAACCAAAAAAAATGAACGTTTCAGAAAATAGTTTAACTTTTAACCAAGAAGTTCCATTTTTAACTTAAATATTGATTGATTTTTAACGAAAAATGTAATAGTTAATGTTTTAATGAAAAAAAAAATTTTAGTTGAAATTAAAAAACAGTTAAAAAGAGGGACCTTTTTAACTGAAAATTTCACTGTTACATTTTTAGTTGAAAATGTATCTATTTTAGTTCAAAATTCAACTTTCGATTGAATTCAACTTTTCTTTTTTTTTAAATTAAATTTTTTTGGTTGATATATCAAGTGTTTTTAATTTGAAACTGAAATATTTCAAGGTTGGAATATCAACTATCACATTTTTTGCTTATAATTCATTTTTTTTTTTGTCAACTCTTATTTAAAAAATGAACTAATTTGTTTAAAAATGTGATGAAAATTTCACTATTTAGGGTTCAAAATTCTACAATTTGGGGTTCAAAATTAATTTTTTTGGTTAAAGATTCATCATTTTAGTGAAAAATTTATTTCTTTGGTTGAAAATTTAACTATGCTGTTGAAAATTTAACTTTTGGATTGAAAATTGCAATATTC
>JAUELO010000100.1:10241901-10259357 GCA_032357855.1 Amphibolips quercusostensackenii
GTGGATTACTCCAGATTACTCGGATAATTTGGATTACACGGATTACTAGTTTGGAAAACTGAGCGCTGCAGTGGATTATTAGAGCTGTTTCTCCTTCGAAATTACCAAAGAGCTAATTTTGCAACAGAGCAGTGAAAAAAAAAGTTTTAACGACTCAAATAGTGTATCAGACACTTTAGTTAGCCACTTGATACCGACTATAGCGTAAGAAGACGAGATCGTGGGAAGAGACTCCCGGACGAACGGTGAAAGTTCAGTACTAAACTTAACCAAGGATTGGTATATTTTGATACAATCTCGTGGCGAGAGACCAGGTACAAGATATGGCGTTACCAACCAGCAGCTTCCGTTTCCGGTCGTTTGACGCATCTTCCTATACTTTTGAAGGTGGCAATTTTTTTACTACCTTCTTCGTAAATAATGGTTTTACCTGATAGATCAGCAAACATGCAATTTAATCCATATTTTCTACGGATTTATAACGAGAGTTTTTAAAAGTAAAAATAATTTTTTTTTTAAGCAGCTTGAATTTTTATTTAATTTACAGAAAGTTAGTTAATTTTCTGCGATTAATTTTAATCATCTTTCAAATGTATTTATCGTTTATGCTTAATACTGTTTTCTATTTGTGTAAAACAAATATTAACTATTATTTCACAAGCCGAATTATAACGTTTCGAAATATTATACATATTTATAGGATATATTAGGGATTAGAATTTTAAAAAATATTTTTTTTCATTAATTAATTAATCATAATGAACAAATAAATAATCTTATGTGTCCGCTTGGTCCGATGTAATGGTTCAAGGCTTCTCGTTCGATCAACGAAGTTAAGCAGCGCTTGGCTCGGTTGTAAGTCGGATGGGGGCCGTCGTATTAAATGGGATGCTTGCATACTTTATTAGATTTCAGATGTCACAGATGGTAATGATGTCAATGATAGAGCAACAATTCTTTTTTAATTTTTCATGATTTTATATATTTGTAGGGAAACTTTGAATTATTTCAAAAATGTTTCCAAGTTTTAAAAGTTCTAAAAGGTTTAAAAGTTTTGAAAGGAGTTTTAAATAATTTAACTCTTGAGAAGATTTTAAATCATTGAAAACAAAATAAAGATTCTTGAAGATTTTGAAAAAATAAGCTTTTTCTGAATGTTGACAGGTTTCAAGAGAATAAAAAAAATTATCTTCAGATTCCTGAAAAAAATTTTTATCATTTTCGATTATGTAAAATTAATTTTGAAAGAGTATTTAAAAACATTTTGGAACATTTTAGATGATTTCCTAAAATTTCCTAACAGATTCGGAAATTTAAAAGATTTCCAAAATTTCTGAAAAGGATTTTTTTTATTTTGCAAGATTTTTGAAGATTTCGAAATACATTTTTTTGAACTTTTGAAAAATTTTGAAACATTTTAAAATGATACATCAATTTGCTTAAATTTTATGAGAAAATTTTAAGAATTCATTTTTGAAAATTAATTTTAAGACGATATTTAAACAGATTTTATAAAATATCAAAATGTTTCTAAAATTATCAAAAAAAGAATCCAAATTTTTTTTGCAGAAAAAAAGAACAAATTCGAGTCATTTTTAAAATGATATATTGCAAAGATTTCTGCAAAAATTTTATTCAAAAATACTTTTAAAAATTCTAAACAAACAAGATTTTTTAAATGTCTAAAAAACATAAAATCTTCTAAAGAATTTTGAAAAGTTCCAAGAGGATACAAAAATTTTCTTCATATTCCTGGAAATATTTTACATGATTTTTTTTTAATTGAATTTTAAGAGAATATTTAAAAATATTTCCAAAATTGTCTAAAAAGAATGTGTAAGATTTTGATACATTTAAGAAAAACTTCAAATTATTTAAAGAGATATATAGAAGATTTACATTTTGTAAAAAAATTTGAAAATAATGAACTTGAGAAGATTTCAAAATATTAAATAGATACGCCAATTTTTAAAGATTTGGAAAAAATTTAGAAGATTTTTAAGAATTCAGAAAGATTTCAAAAGAATAACAACATTTTTTTAATATTTTTGAGAAAAATTGTGATAATATTTTATTTTGAAAAACTAATTTCAACAGGATATTTAAAAACAAATTTAATATATGAGAAAATAAAAAAAAAGTTGCTAACAAAATGTAAATTTTTGAGGATTCTGAAATAATTTTTTAGACATTTTTAACGATTTTGAAGGGTTTCAGGATAAAAAAAAATATTCTTAAGTTTCCTGGGAAAATTTAGAATTATTTTTTATTTTGAAACATTAATTTTAACATAATATTTAAAAATAATACAAAAGTTTACCAAAATTGTCAACAAAGTTTTTGAAAAATTCTGAAAGTTTTCAAGGTGATGAAAAATATTCTTAAGATTCCTAGAAAAATTTTTAACAATTTTTTATTCAAACAAATTAATTTTAAAAATATATTTTAAAAGATTTCCAAAATTGCTAAAAAATAATCTAAAAAATTGTAGGGCAATTTTGTAAATTTTCCAGGAATTTTAGGAAAACTTTAAATTATTTTAAAAGATATATAGAAGTCTTACAAATTCAAAAAGAATCTGAAAGATTTAAGTGCATTTTTTTATTTTGTAAGATTTAAAAAAAAATTGTAAAAAAAATTGGAATCATTATAAAATATATTCAAAACAAAATTTTTTTTCATTAAATTTAAGAGATATTTAGAAGTTATTAAAAGGTTTAGAAATAATTTAAAACAAAAGATGATTTCAAAAATTTTTTAACAAAATTTTAATTCTTGAAGATTCTGAAATAAATTTTTTAATATTTTCAATGATTTATAAACTTTTAACTCGATAAAATAATTTTCTTAAGTTTCCTAGTGAAATTTTTAATAATTTTTTTTAGAAAAATTAATTTTACAAGAATATTAAAAAGAATATCATACCTTAAAAAAAATGTCTAAGCTTGTAAAAATAGAATCTGGAAGATTTGAAGGCAAGTTTTTTAATCTTGCAGAATTAAAAAAAAGTTATGAAAAATTAGAATTATTGTAAAAGATATTAAAAAGGTTCACAAATTTTGAAAATATTGAAAAAGATTTGAAGTTTAAACGGATTTCAACAAATTTAAAACAAAATGTACAATTTTGAAAATTACAAAAAAAATATGGAAGCTTCTGAAGAATTTCAAAAGGTTTTAAGTTAATAAAAACATTTTTTTCATGTTCCTGGTAAAATATCTAATGATTTTTTTAAAATTAATTTTAAGAGAATATTTGAAAAGATTTGAAATGCTATCCTAAAATTTCCAAAGTAATTCTGGAAAATTTTAAGGCAATTTTTTTCATTTTGTAAGATTTTAAAAAATGTTGGGACAGGTTCAAGTCAATTTAAAAGATATTCGGGAATTTTAGAAGTTAAAACTAGAAGAGATTTCAGAATGTAAAAAAATTTTCTTAACAATTTTTTAGATACGTTTTCGATTTATTTTTATTATTTATTAATATTATTAATAATATTATTATAATATTAAAATATTATAGTAATATTATTCATATTATTTATATTTATAAAATAATAATGTCTTATTATTTATTTATCTTTATTTATTTAAAAATATATATTTAGATCGAATGGTGGTCAGAGAATTTAAAAAAAAATATTATAAACTACAGTAAAAGTTTTTTTTTTTAATTTGAATGATCGGTAACAGAAGAAAAATTAATATTTCTATTTTTTTTTTAAATTTAGTGCAAATTTGCATAAAAGGGGTAAAAAATTTACACAAAAAGTTTTGTGAACTATTCTTTGTTAATTCCAATTTTACATTAAAACCCTAATAATTTTCGTTCCAGTAATTAACAAAAATTTGTTTTTAGTAATGTGTCCTCTTAATTTAAATTATTCAGAATAAAAATATTTTACAATTTGTTCACTAAAATAACTAAATAATAATTTTTGGTATTCAAAAAATTAATAAATACCAAAATTTAAATTAGACTCCTGATGGGAGGCAACCCAACTCACTGGTTTGTATTACCTAGTATCGTAACAAAAATAACAATATTTGTTTACAAAATCAATAAATCTCTGTTTAACCTTTTTCAAAATTTCAAATACAAAATCTATTCAATTCAATTTTTCAATTGCAAAAAAAAGATTTTTAACACAAATAATAACTAATAATATTTCTTCTGTTCACAAATTTAATTTGTGGAACTATCCGGAGAGCTGAGACATGATTCCCCCACCAGTGGTCATCGCTATACCGGAACCTTGATATTTTCATGGGCGCTAAAAATTTGAATGGCGTAATATTTATTTTTTTTTGCGTTCATAAAAATTTCAAAATATATATGTTCGAAAATAAATGTTATAATTTTTCGTATAATTTTAATTTTTTGTATGGTAGGTATTTTTTCTATTCTGTATTAAATTCTTTTGCAAATAAAATTGTGATTTGAAAATCGCGCCAAATTAAGGCAAATAGCCGCTAGGTAGCGCTAGCTGTTCTAGTCAATGTTCCGCGAAAATAAAAATTAGATGAATGAAAAATTCCTTTTTTTATACAAATTATTAACAAAAGGTTATAGTTTATTCATAAAATAAAGTAAAAATGCAATTTATTTATTTTGAAAAGAAAAAATTCCATATTTTTATTACTGATCAGTTTTTTGAACAAGAAGAGTATTTTCTACTAGAAAGACAAAGTTTCAAAAAAGTGCATGAATTTTCAAACGAATTATTGAAGTTTCAATTAATGTAAGGTCAAATTTTAACAAAAATAAACGGATTTTCATCGAATTTCTTAAGCTTTAAACTGTAGAAATGAATTTTTAAATCAAAATACTATAATTTTCACCAAAAACCGAAATAGTTAAATTTTCAGTTTAAAAAATGTACTTTCAACCAAAAAAAAAAATTTTTTTTTTTTTTCGTTAATATTTCAACCAAAAAAATGAATTCACGAAAAAGAATAATATTCTGCTGTAAAACTCGAATTTTCAACGAAATATTTAAATTTTCAAGCAAACAAATTTTTAACCACAAAGATGATTTTTCAAACAAATAATTTTTTATAAAAACTCGAATTTTCAACTTAGTTGATTGAATTTTTAACCAAAAAGAAACGAAATTTTAAAACAATTAATTTTCAAACAAAAAAAAACATTTTTTTCATAAAAAAAGTTTAATTTACAATACCAAAAATAAAATTTTTATTAAAAAAAGTTTAATTTACAATACCAAAAATAAAATTTGTAATAAAAACCATAAATTTTCATAAAAAAATGTAGCAGTTAAATATTCAAATCTTAAAAACACTTTTAAACAAAAAAAAAGAGTTTCAACGATATAATTTAATTTTTAACAAATGAGACCAGTTTTCAACAAAAAATATGCATTCTCAACTAACAAGATTCATTTGCAAACAAGAAATACAAATTTTCAATAAAATAAACGAATTTTTAACTAACAATGATATTTTTTTAACAAAAAATGGAATAGTTAACAAATAAATTTTCAACCAAAAAGATGGATTTTCAAAAAAATAATTTTTAACCAAAAAGGCAAAATTTTCAAATAAAAAAAAATTATTTTTCAACAAAAAAAAAAGGAATCTTTAACAAATTAGTTAAATTCTCAACCAAAGAAATGAAATTACAAATAAAAAGAATAATATTCCACCAAAAAAGACAAATTTTTAAAAAATGTTTTAAAATTTTCAACAAAAAAATTGAATTTTCAACCACAAAGATTGATTTTCAAACAAATAGTTTTCTACCAAAAACACGAATTTTTAAGTAAAAAAATTCAAGTTCCAACAAAGAAAACGTAATTCATAAAAAAAGCAGTAAAATTTTAAGCAAAAATAGTATAGTTGCATTTTAATTGTAAAAAATTAATTTTCAATAAAACAAAAACATCTTTTTAACGGAATAGTTCAATTTTCAACAACAGAAATACATTTTTAATTAAAAAAGTTAATTTTCAACTAAAAATAGAATAGTTTCATTTTCAGTAAAAAAATAATTATTATTAAAAGAAAAGGAGTTACAACATAATAATTCAATTTTCAAGTATAAAAATGATTTTTCAACTAAAATATGAATTTTTAACTAAAGAGAGTAATTTTGAAACAAAGGATTAATAATTAATATAATTGTAATAATTTTAATTAAAATACATGAATTTTCAATCATATAGTTGAAATTTCAACTTCAAATGGAATAGTTAACAAGTAAATTTTAATCCAAAAAGTTTGATTTAAAAAAAAAACATAAATTTATCCCAAAAATTCGCATTTTCAACTAAAAAATTAATTTCTAACAAAAAAAAAAACATTCTTTTAACAAAATAGTTCAATTTCAGCAAAAGAAATTAATTTTTAACTAACAAGATTAATTTTCAAACAAAAATTTGATTTTCAAAAAACTAATTTTCAACCAAAAATACGAATTTTTAACTAAAAAAAAAATAATTTTTACCAAAAAAACAACATTTTTTCAACAAAATAGTTTAATTTCAACAAAAGAAATTAATTTTTAACCAACAAGATTAATTTTAAAACAAAAATTTGATTTTCAAAAAACTAATTTTCAACAAAAAATACGAATTTTTAACTAAAAAAAATTAATTTTTAACAAAACAGAACATTTTTTAACAAAATAGTTCAATTTTTAATAAAAGAAATGACTTCTTAACTGACAAGATTAATTTTTAAACAAATGACATGAATTTTCAACTAAAAAATGATAAATTTTTAACAACAAATGGAATAGGTAACAAATGAATTTTCAACTAAAAAGATTAGTTTTCAAAGAAATAATTTACAACAAAAAATACGAATTTTCAAGTAAAAAAAAATTAATTTTTAACCAAAAAAAAAGTTTTCAATTTTCAACAACAGAAATCTAATTTTCAATAAAAAAGATATATTTTTAACAATAATCCAGAATTTTGGGACGACATGACACTTTGTAATTCTATACCAAAAAAGACGATTTTTCAACAAAATACATGAATTTTCAACTATAAAATTGAATTTGAATTTAAAATATATATTTTTTAAAATAAATTTCAAAAAACTAGTTTTGAACAAAAACAGGAGTTTCAAAAAAATAGTTTAATTTTCAACCAAAACAAATGAATTTTCAACCAAAAAGATGAATATTATCAAATAAGAGTAATTTTTAACAGAGAAACAAATTTTTACCTAAAAAAATACATTTCTCACCAAAAAAAAAAACGAATTTTAAAAAGAGTATTTTAATTTCTAACTCAGTAGTTGAACTTTTAACCAAAAAATATTTTAATTTACATTTATTATTCATTTGTAGAAAAAACGTTTTTTTTCATACATTGAATATAAATTTGAAAAAAAATTTGGTAGCATTAAAGTGTTTTTGATTAAAAATTTAATTTTTTTACATTCAATTTCTTCATTGAAAGTTAAAATACTTTGTTAAAAATGTCTTTTATTGCTAGAAGATTCTTCCCTTTGGTTGAGAATTTAACTATTTCGGTTGAAATTTTTTTCTTTTTGTTGTTGAAAATGTACCAATTTTTTTTAAACTCTTTTTTTTATTCAAAAGTATTTTTTTAACTGAAAATTAAAATATTCCATTTTTGGTTTAAAATTGATCTTTTTTAATACAAAATTCAACTATATGGTTGACAATTAATTTATTTTATTGAAAATTCGTCTTTTTTATTTTCTTGACTGTGGGGGGGGGGGGGATTAATATTTTCAACTAATTATGTAACCTTGTATTTAACTGCTCTTTTTTTAAATTCATTTTTTGGTTAAAAAATCATTTATTTCATTGAAAATTGAACTATTTTGACAAAAAAATGTTGTTTTTTCGTTGAAAATTATTTTCATAAACTGAAAATATAACAACACCATTTTTGTTTGTTGAAATTTATTTTGTTTTTGAAAATTTATTTTCTTTTTGAAAATTCATTTTTTTATAAAAATTTATTTTTTTATAAAAATTTTTTTTTTTGCAGTTAAAAATTCAATTCTTTGGTTGAAAATTCAATTTTTTATCTGAAAATTTCACTATTTTATTTTTGGTTGAAAGTTTAATTTTTTGTGGAAAATTAATTTCTATAATTAAAATTTTTTTTAATTAGTTTTTTGTTGTTGACATTTTACCTTTTTTAGTTCAAACTTTAACTTTTTAGTTGAAATTTCGCGTATTTTGTTAAAAATTTGTCTTTCTATTAGAAAATTAATCAGATAGTTTTATTAATTAATTTATTTTGTTAAAAATTGGACTATTTTGTTGAAAAAATTTTTTTCTTGAAAAATCAGTTTTTCAAACTATTAGAAAATTCTTCTTTCTAACAGAATATTATTCTTTTTGTTTGTTAAATTATTTCTGCGAATGAAAATTCAACTATTTTGTTTTTTTTTTTTTTAGCTGAAAATTTATCTTTTTTAGTTAGAAATTTATTTCTTTGTCTGAAATTTTAATTTTTCATCGAAAAATTTCACTCTCTTATTTTTGGTTGAAAGTTAAGTTCTTTGCTGAAAATTCATTTCTACCTAATTGAAAATTCAACAATTTTGCTAAAATATTAATTTTTTTCTTTTTGAAAATTTACTTTTTTTAGCTCAAACTTAAAAAATTTGGTAGGAAATTTGTCTATCTAATAGAAAATTATCTTCTTCTTTCATATTTTTGTTTGAAAATTAAATTATTTCATTTTTGGTTCAAAATTTATCTTTATTAGTTGAAGATTCAAATTTGTACATTTTAAAACTACACAAGAAAAGCTTTACAGTAATGAAAAAATTTAATTTTTTTCAAACTGAACGACTTACACTTTTACTTTGTTTCATGAATAAACTATTAAATTTTATTGGTAATTTAAAAAAAAACATTGTTCATTTATCTAATTTGAATTTTCGCGGAACTTTAACCAAAACTGCTAGCGCTGTCTGTCGGCTAATGAATTCCCTAAAAAAGTCTACTAGTTCCGGTACAGCGGCACCAATCAGAAATGGAGTACCCCATGTCACAACAAAGTGGTAAACATCGTTTACCTTTCTCTTCTTTTTTTTGACAGCAAAAGTGTCAAAGAAAAGGTGAAATATATTAGGAAAATTAGATAATTCCAGTGTTTTTTCGCGTCTTACGAAGGTAAATAATTTTACAAATATACTTATTTTCCCCTTTTAATAACTAAATTTATTTTTTTACCTTAAATACATCAAATTGGTCCGTTCTTGGTTGGGATTCCTAACCTCAAATACTTCGATGTTTTCATGTTTACCTGCTTATTATATTTAATTTACAAGCAGGAGAACAGGGTATTAAGAAACTCGACTTAATACTAATAATATATGTTTTCCTAATATTATTTTTCTTAAATAAATTTGCAAATAACTCATTTTATTGACATAACGATGACTCACACGCTACAATCGTCTTTTTATTTAAACATTAAACCTTTAAAACATTTTGCTTTCTGGACTGAAAATTCTTTTTCGGTTTAAAATTCAATATATTTATTTTATATTAATTATAGTTTATAAACTTAAAAACAAATAGACAAATAAAGTTTTTAAAAAATATAATCCAACATAATCATTGTGTCTGCTATGACTGGAAAACCTGGAATTGTAAAGAAGTTTCTGTGTACCTGGAAAAACCTGAAAATATCAGGGAATTTTTTTTTAAAGTTTTGAAATTTTTTCAAAAGCATGCTTATTTATTTTAAATTGCAGTATAAAATTGAATAATAATGATTTTTCATTTGCAAAAGTAGTTTTATATTACCTTATTCAACTGTTTTGTTCAAAATTTAATTTTTTTTTTGGTTGAAAATTAATGTTTTTGATAATAATTTTTGCAACTTAAAATATAATTATTAAATTTTTGGTTGACAATTTATCTTTTTCAGTTGAAAGTTCATATATTTATTTTAAACTTCGTGTTTTTTGTAGCAATTAATCTTCTTTGTTGAAAATCAATCTTCTTCTTTGAAAATTTATCCTTCTGGGCTTTTAATTGAAAATATATATGTTCTATTTTTTGTTAAAAATTGATCTTTTTCAGTTGACAAGTCTTTTTATTACAAAATAATTTTTCGTGTTTAATAATTAATCTTCTTCTTTGAAAATTATTATTTTCTTATTCACAAATTGATATTTTTCAGTTGAAAAATCTTTTTGTAGAGAATAATTTTTCATGTTTGATAATTAATCTTCTTCTTTGAAAATTATTATTTTCTTATTCGAAAATTGATCTTTTTCGTTGAAAATTCATCTTTTTAAGTTGAAAATTCATAATTTTAGTTGAAAATTCTTTTTTTTTTGTGCGAAAATAAAACTATTTGGTTGTAAGTTAAACTCATTTGTTAAAAATTCAACTTTTTGGTTCAAAATGCATTTACTCTAGTTGAGGATTCGTCATTTTAGGTTAGTTGAATATTCATCAGTTTGTTTGAAACTTGTTATTTTTTTCACTGAAAATTCATCTATTCAATTTTTAGTTAAAAAATTGACCTTTTTTATTTCAAATTGAACTATTTGATTGAAAATTTATCATTTTTAGTTGAAAATTGATGTCTTTTGTTGAACAATCGTCTTTTTGGTAGAAATTAATATTCTTGGTTGAAAATTCATGTTTTTTATCGTATTTTTTGGTAGAAAATTATTTTTCATGTTTTAAAATTAATCGTCTTGTTTGAAAATTAATTTTTTTTTAATTTACCATTTTTATGGAAAATTCATCTATTCAAGTTGAATATTCATCATTTTAGTTGCCAATTTATCTTTTTCAGTAGAAAATCCGTCTTTCTCGGTAAAAATTAATCTTCTTGATTAAATTATGGTTTAAAATTCATGTATTACAGTTAAAGGTTTATAATTTGAATGGAAAATTCATTATTTTGGTTTTTAATCTAAAATTAAATTTTCAACTGAAAATTTAAGTATTTCATTTTTGGTTGAAAACTGATCTCTCTTAGTTCAAAATTCAAATATTTAGTTGAAAATTTAGCTTTTTCAGTAGAAAATTTAATTATTTAGTTGAGAATTAATGTATTTTGTTAAAAATTCATCTTTTTGGTTAAAAATAATTTTTTTTTACTGAAAATTAAAATATTTCGTTTTTGGTTGATAAATTTTTTCTTTAGTTAAAAGTTCAACTATTTAGTTGAAAATTCAATTGCTTTAGTTAAAGATTCATAATTTTAGTTTAAAATTCATAAGTTTGGTTGAGAATAAATTTTTTTGAACTTGAAATTCTATATTTTTCGCACTTAAAATTCAAATTTCCAATAATAAACTCTAACATAATCCAAAATTGTTAAAAGATTTAAAATTTTTTTCAACCCATAATGATTTTTGTTTTAAAGTGCCAAATTTTTTGGTGTAACGCAACTTGAAATTGTTAAAAAATTATGAACCTTTAAAATCTAATGATTTTTGTTTAAAATAACTGATTTACAGTGAAAAACGTTAGTATAACCTGAAACTTCTTAAAATTGCAAATCCTGTATAATGCACTGATGTAGATCACGCAAGAAATTTCGGTTTAAAAAGCTAAAATAACCCAGAATTGTTCAAAATTGTAAATTTTCTTTAAAATTTTCTTCACACCTTAAACCTTAAGTGTAAAAAATTCCACCGAATTTTCTAGGTAAAGCTTTTTAATTTAACAAACCATATTTCTTTTCCTTTTCAGAAAATGTTGTCTATGGAACGAATTCCCGACCAGATCGGATACTTGGTCCTAACAGAAGATGGTGCCGTTTTAACGGTAAGAAATTAAATTATTAATTAAATTTTGAATTTTAATGAGTTAAAATTTGACTAATTAAATTAATGAAGCATACTTTTACTGAAAAATCAGTCATTTCTTCAAGTTACCTAAAAAGTTACTTTTTTCACTTCCTCAATTTTATCATTCAAAAAATAAAAATAACTAAGATGATAATTCATAAAAAGTTAATTGAAAAAGAAATAGGCGTTAGTTAAAGTAAGATTTTTCAACCAAATGATTGAACTTTTATACCGAAAATATTAATTTTCAACAAAAAAATTCATTTTCAACCAAATAGTTCAATCTTCTACCATTTTTTAACTAAAAAGACACTTTTTTAACGAAAGAGTTCAATCTCTAACAGAAAAAAACGAATTTAAAATAGAACCGAAATTTTTCAAACAGGATAAAAAGAATTGTTTACTAAATTGTTTAATTTTCAAATCAAAAAGACGAATTTTCTAAAAAACAGTTGCATTTTTAAACCGAAAATTTGAATTTTGAAGAAAAAATAATTACTTTTCTACCTAATAAAGTAGTTGAATTTTTAACAAAATGCATAAATTTTTCACCAAAATGCATAAATTTTTAACCAAAATATATGAATTTTTAACGAAAAATATAATAGTTGATATTATTTCAACAAAAAAAGATTCCAATTCATCAAATTAAATTCCTACATTTTAATAAGTGATTAAATGTAACCATTTAGTTTGTGAAATATTCTGGTTGTATAATTCAAAATTACTGATTAAATAAATGTCAGTTACAGTTTTAATAATTATAAATTCCTGATTACATAAATTCGTTTTTATTTGTAGGAAATGAATCATTTTTCGCTGAAAATTTATCTTTTTGTTTGAAAATTGTTATTTTTTAGTTGAAAAAAAAATTATTTTATGGAATATTTTTTTTTTTTTTTTTAATTATCTTGTTAGTTAAACATTTTATTATTTGGTTACACATTAAATTATTTAGTTGAAAATTGGTTTTTGTTGCATTGAAAATTAATTTTGTTATTGAAATTTGAACTATTCAATTTTTTGTTAAAAACTGACCTTTTTTAGTTAAAAATTCAAGTGTTTCTTTAAAAATTCGTGTTTTTTATTTAAATTCCACATTTTTTTTAGTCAAAAATTTATCATTTTTGTTGAAAACACGTCTCTATGGTTCAAAATTTAACTTGTTAAAAGTTCGTTGTTTTTTTTGTTTGAAAAATAATTTTTTCAACTGAAAATTGAACCATTACATTTTTATTCTAAATGTATCTCCTTCAGTTGAAAATTCAACTAGTTGGTTGAAAATTCATCTTTTTCGGTAGAAAATTATTCTTCTTGGCGCGAAATTAATTTTATGTTTTTGAGAATTCAACTACTTGCTTTAAAGTAGAACTGCGTTGTTAAAAATTTATTTTTTGGGTTTAAGATTAATTATTTCAGTTGACAGTTTATCTGTTTGGTTACAAATAAATTTTTTTAGGTGAAAATTCAACTATTTTGTTAAAAAAATTTTTTTTAATTAGTATTTTTTAGTTGGAAATTTAACTTTTTGGTTGAAAATTTAACTTTTCGGTTAAAAATTCGTCCTTTTTGTAAAAAATTAATTTTTTTGGTTGGAAAATAATCTTTTTTAATTTAAGATTTAACTAATTGGTTGAAAGTTGGACTAATTTGTTGAAAATTCTTTGGTTTTATTTTAAAATAAATTTTTTGAATTAACAATACATCTTGTTTAAAAACTCATTTTTTTGTTGAATTCAACTTTTTTTTTGTTTGAAATTATAACGTTTGTTGGTTGAAATATCAAATGTTTTTTATTTTGAAATTGAAAATTTTTTCTTTGGAATATTAGCTATTACATTTTTCATTGATAATGCACTGTTTTTTTTTAATTAGTTTTTTGTTGTTAAAAAATAATTGTTTTTAACTAAAAAGTAAGGTATTTCATTTTTTATTTAAAAATTGATCTTCTTAGTTGCAAATTCAACTAGTTGGTTGAAAATTCATGTATTTTGTTGAAGACATGTTTTTGTAGTAAAAAATGAATGCTCTTGGCGTAATTTTTTTTGACATTTCATTTACTTAGTTGAAAGTTGAAATTCTTTGTTTAAATTATTTTTCCAAGATCTATCATTCCAGTTGAAAATTCATCTCTGGTCGAAAATTAATATTTTTAGATATTCGTTTTTTTCGCTTTAATTTAATTAGTATTTTTTTTAGTAGAAAAATTAACTTTTTGGTTGAAAATTCTAGTATTATATTGAAATTTCGTCTTTTTGTAGAAAATTAATCTTCTGGGTTGAAAAATCATCTTTTTTGTTAAAAATTTCAACTAGGCTGTTGAAATTTGAACTACTTTGTTGAAAATTAGTTTTTTTTGCTCAAATTTAATTTGTTTACCTGCAAATTTAATCATTTCTTTTTTAATTAAAATTTATGCATTTTGTTGAAAATTTGTCTTTATTAGCAGAAAATATATTTTGGATGAAAATTCATCTCTTTTTGATGAATTCACCTTTTTTTTTATTTAAAATTAAAATCTTTTTTGGTCGACATAAACAGTGTTTTTTATTTAAAATTGAATTTTTTTGGGTTAAAATATCAGATATTACATTTGTTTGAAAATTCATGTTTTGTTGAAAATTAGCTTTTTTTGTCGATAAATCATTTTTTTAATGGAAAATTAAATGATTTCCTCCCCCGTTACCCTTTTTCAATTACAAATTCTAGTTGTTTGAAAATTAATGTATTTTGTTTAAAAGTCGTCTGTTTTGGTAGAAAATTAATCTTGGCACAAAATTAATTTTTTTTACAAATCAATTACTTGGTGGAAAGTTGAATTTTTTCCTTCAAATTTTTGTTTGTTTTGTTTTAAGATTCATTATTCCAGTTCAAAATAGATCTTTTTTTTTAGTCATTCGTTTTTTTTTTTGAAAATTAATATTTTTTAAAATAAAAATTATACATGTATTGCAAATTCTTGTAGTTTGTTAAAAATTCGTCTTTTTTGTAGAAAATTAATCTTCTGGGTTGAAAATACATTTTTTCTGGTTGAAAATTCAATTATTTAGTTAAAATTTCATGCATTTTGTTGAAAATTCGTCTCTGTAAGTACATAATACATTTTTGTTGAAAATTCTTCTTTTTTGATTGAATGTTACTTTTTTTATTGAAAATTTAAATCTTTTTGGTTAAAATTTCAACTGTTTTTTGTTTGAAATAAAAATCTTTTAAGGTTAAAATATCAGATTTTAAATTTTTTCTTGGAAAATACTTGGAAGTTTAATTGCTTTATTAACAATTTTTTTCTTTTTGTATTAAGATTCATCATTTAAGTTGAAAATTCATCTTTTTGGTTGAAAATTTAACTATTTTGTATGAAATTTTTTTTTGTTTATGAAAATTATTATTATTGCATTCAAAATTCAACTACTTTGTTGAAAGTTGAACTACATTTTAAAAAATTCATTCTTTTGGTCAACAATTCATCTTTTCAGTTAAAAATTTATCTGTTTGATTAAAAATTTAATCATTTTGTTCAAAATTTTGTTATTTTGTTGAGAATTATTTTTTTTGGTTAAAAATCAATCTTCTTGGTGAAAAAATCATCTTTTTTTTAACTAAATTGTTGAAACTGCATTTTTTTGTTGAAGATTCTTAATTTTAGTAGAAAATACATTTTTTTAACTTGGTTGAAAGTTTAATTGCTTTGTTAAATTTTTTTTGGTTTTGTTTTAAGATTCATTATTAAAGTTGAAATTTATCCTTTTTAAGTTGAAAATTTAACTATTTTGTTCAAAATTCGTTTTTTTTTGCTTTGAAAATTAATATTATTAAATTGAAAATTCAACTGCTTGGTTGAAAGTTGAACTTCTTTGTCAAAAATCCATCTTTTGGTTCTTGTTTGTAAAACCATCTTTATTTGAATTAAATTGCACAAATTTCTTTTTTTTTTATTGAAGATTCCTAATTATAGTAGAAAAAACATTTTTGTTGAAAATTCGCCTTTTTTGGTTAAACTCAACTTCTTTTTATTAAAAGTTGAAACCTTTTTTTGTTGAAATATTAACTGTTTTTTGTTAGAATTGAAGTCTTTTTTGGTTGAAATATCAGATGATAAATTTTTCGTTGAAAAATGATTGTTTAAACTGAACATTAAGATATTCCGTTTTTAGTTTAAAATTGTTATTTTTTAGTTACAAATTCAACTACGCAATTGGTTGATAGTTTAATTGCTTTGTGAAAAAAAATTGTTTTTGTTTTAAGATTCATCATTTTATTTGAAAATCCATCTCTTTGGTTAAAAATTCATCTTTTTTAGTAGAAAATTCAACTATTTTGTTCAAAATCAGTTTTTTGTTTTTAAAAATTCTTGTATTTTGTTGAGAATTCTTCTTTTTGGTAGAAAATCAATCTTCTTGGTTGGAAAATCATTTTTATTTGAACTCAATTTTTAAAATTTCATTTTTTTTTTGGTTGACGATTCCTAATTTTAGTTGAAAATTCATCTCTTTGGTTGCAAATTCATCCTTTTGAGTTAAAAATTTAACTATTTTGTTCAAAATTAGTTTTTTTGTTTAAATTATTATTTTTGAATTGAAAATTTAACTGCTTGGTTGAAAGTTGAACTACTTCGGTAGAAAATTAATCTTTTTAGTTAAAAATTTATTTGTTTGGTTGAAAATTGAACTATTTTGTTGAAAATTCTGGTATTTTATTGAGAATTCTTCTTTTTGGTAGAAAATACATCTTTTTGGTGGAAAAATCATCTCTGTTTGAAGTGAATTGTTAAAATTAATTTTTTTTTTTTGGTTGAAGATTCCTAATTTTAGTTGCAAATTATCTCTTTTATTGTGAATGTAACTATTCTGTCAAAAATTAGTTTTTCTTGGTAAAAATTAATTTTTGAACTAGAAATGTATCGACTCAATTTTTGGTTGAAAATTGACCTTCTTTAGCTGCAAATCCAACAGACGGGATTATTTACATGACTGATTTCATCATTGAGTAAAATTTACTGATTTAAAAAGTATTTGTTACTGATTTGTCAGTCGTCCAATCCGCATTTTTTTAATTAGTCAAAAGTGACTTCGAATTAGTCACTTTTTACTAATTCAAATTTAGAGTGTACCAAGTATTTATCTAATGAAAGATAAAGATGGAAATAAATTAATAATAATCTTCTCTTAAAAATTGCAGTCTGGCGGAGAATTGGAAAACGACGAGAGGGTCGCCAATGTTATAATCGGTTTGGTCTCCCTGATTAACAAGGATAACTCAAAAGCATTTTTTTCTGATGATTTCGAAAAGATAAGCATCACCTACGACGACCACTGCTACATAATTTGCCTTTCCAACAAGAAAATTCACGTGGTTAAGAAAAAACTGAATCCACCTTCTAGTTTATCTTCCGAAGGGCAACTCGTCGAAATCTAAGTTTAAATTAGGAGAAAAAATTCCAGGGTTTCAAGGTATAAAATATTCAAAAAGAACTGAACATCACTGATATCTCAGTAAACTTGTGAATGAAAAACATAAAATTATTATAGATTATTCGCATGAAGATTATGCATTAATATACATAATTGCATGATTTTTTTCATGTTTTAGCAGCTTTTGCTGGCAATATACTTTGTAAATAGATTGTAAAGCAACTTTAAAAACATTTACGGAAAATATATGTAATTAGTGAGTACGTAA
>JAUELO010000100.1:10324820-10338580 GCA_032357855.1 Amphibolips quercusostensackenii
ACACTACAAACGAGAAAACAAGGAACAAATTCTGAAAAATAAATCCAAGCTCAGTAAGAAGGAAGTCGAATTAGAAGAGCTGATAGAACTCGAGAAGCAAAAGGAAACAGCAAAGGTGTTAGAATTGGCCCAGCTGGATAAGGAAATCGAGAAAAATAAGATTCGAGAGAAGGAAGCTCTCATACAGGAACTTATGTTTTCCGAAGGAAATGCGAAAAGTATTGTGAAAACCTTCGCCTCGGTGATCCAGGCTTCGAAAGAAGAAAAACAGGCTGCAGCGCCTGTTCAAAAAGTTACGCAATTCAGTTCAGGAATAAAATTCGGAAATCAAGGAGGAAACAGTTTCCTGCCGGTTCCAAAAGTCGAGGAAGGTCCTTTATATTCCTACACGGAAATCAGACAAGATATTGAAGGTCCAGCGCCTCCTGATATGCGAGAACTCCAGACTCGAGGTTATTTAAAAAATGTACGAACTGAGAATTCAGCAGAGAGAGCTGGAGGTTTTAGAGCAAATATTGCTTGTCTCAGGGCTTTACAAGAGGCGATGGTAGGCCTTTATCATAATCCGGTTGACAGACAAAACGAAGCGATGATGATTTGACCTTATGAGTGGTCGTAGATTTTTGAGTTTTTGTAAGATTATCACTTTGGCAGGGATCACAGTCTTTCCCCTTTTAAAAATTCCCCTTTTTCCCCTTTTCTCTTTTAATATACTACATTTCAGAATACAATATTTAAATTAAGTGGGAAATTTCGTACCGGAAAGTAGCCTCGAGTTTGAATCTAAAATTTTTAACTTGCATTTGCTTGAACTTTACTAAAGAGGTTTAGCAAATCAACGTTTACAAATGTTAACTTGAACGATTTGAAACTACACTATTTAGGATTTTTAAAAAACTGGAAAGATAAAATAATTTTTCGGACGAAAAACTATCACGATTGAATTATTATTGATTGTATTTATTAAAAGATAAATAATATTTTTGAATATGAAAATGATTTTATATTTGCAAAAATTGTTTATTTAACAAATTTTATTATCTGTCCAACTTTTTTTATATAGCCATTAATAGATTTCCAAAGAACTGATGAGATGATCAAAATGCTTATTTATTAAACTCAATGTACGACTCTTCTGTTTGAAACAATTTGAAAATTCGATTATTAATTTTCTCAAATTTTTTAACCTCTAAATTTTTAACAGTTGAAAATTGAATTGTTTAAAGTGAAACAAAATTCAAAATTCAATTGTTGAAAATTAAACAAAATTAAAAATTGAATTTTCCTTCATTTGATTTTCAGCTATTGAAAATTCAGTGACCCATTTTCTTCAGTTTTCAGTTGTTTGAAGTTGAAAAAAATTACAAATTAAACTCTTGAAAATTAAACAAAATGCAAAATTGAATTTTCAATTTCTTGCTATTTGAAATAATTGCATTTTCAACAGTTAAAAACTCATTTGCTTAAAGTTGATGAAATTTAACCAATAAATTATTGAAAATTAAACAAAATCAAGAATTGGATTTTTTATTTTCTTCTATCTAAAAAAATTGAAAAAATTCTATTTAAAAATTTAATTGTTTCAAATAGAAGAAAATTTAGAATTTAATTCTTCAGTTTAAAGCTATTGAGTTTTTAACTGCCTACAATTGAAAAAAATAAAAAATTTAATTGCAGAAAATTGACCAAAATTAAGAATGAAATTTTCTTCTATTTAAAATTTCATTTTCAACAATTGAAAATTCAATTATTAATTTTCTTCAATTTCCAACAGTTGAATTTTTAACAGTTGAAAATTCAATTTTCAGTGTTAAACAGTTCAAAATTGATTTGCTTGAAATTAAAGAAACTTAAAACATCAATGGTTGAAAATTGAACAAAATCTAAAATTGTATTTTTATTTTCTTCTATTTGAAACAATTGCATTCTTAACAATTGAAGATTCAATATTAATTTTTTTCAATTTTCAACAGTTCAACTTTTAGCAATTAAAAATACAATTGTAAAAAGTTGAAAATTTAGTTATTTAAAATAGATGAAAATTAAACAAAATTAAAGATTGAATTTTCTTCCATTTGATTTTCAGATATTGAAAATTCAATGATCAATTTTCTTCAGTTTTCAATTGTTTGAAATTAAAAAAAAATTAAAAATTAAATTATTGAAAATTGAACAAAATGCAAAATTGAATTTTCAATTTCTTTCTATTTGAAACAATTGCATTTTCAACTGTTGAAAACTCATTTGCTTAAAACTGAAGAACATTAACAATTCAATTATTGAAAAAAGTTCAAAATCAAGAAATGGATTTAAAATTTTCTTCTATTTGAAAATTCAATTATTAATTTTCTTCAATTTTTAATTGTTTAAAATGTAAAAAAAAACTAATTCAATTTTTGAATATTGAACAAAATGCAAAATTGAATTTTCAATTTTCTTCTATTTGAAACTATTGAAATAATTCTCTTTGAAAATGTAATTATTTCAAATTGAACAAAATTAAAAATTTAATTCTTCGTTTTGTTTAATTCTCAACAATAAAATTTTTAATTTTCTTTAGTTTTAAGCAATTGAGTTTTCAACTGCCTACAATTGAAAAAATTAAAAATTTAATTGCAGAAAATCGAACAAAATTAAGAAATGAATTTTAAATTTTCTTCTATTCAAAACAATTTCATTTTCAACTATTGAAAATTCAATTATTAATTTTCTTCAATTTTCAACTGTTTAATTTTCAACACTTGAGAATTCAATTGTTTTAAATAGAAGAAAATTCGAAATTAATTTGTTGAGTATTAAACCGAATCTAAAATTATATTTTCCATTTTCTTGTGTTCGAAAAAATTGCATTTCAAGATATTGAAAATTAAATTATTAATTTTCTTGAATTTTCAATAGTTGAATTTTTAACAGTTGAAAATTCAATTTGCATTTTTGTTCAATTTTCAACAGTTGAAAACACAATTGCTTAAAATCAAAGAAAATTTCAAATTCAATCGTTGAAAATCGAACAAAATCAAGAATTGAATTTTAAATTTTCTTCCATTAAAAAATTTAATTATTTATTTTCTTCAATTTTTGATTGTTTAAAATTAGAAAAAAAAACAAATTCAATTGTTGAACATTGAACAAAATGCAAAATTGAATTTTCAATTTTCTTCTATTTGAAACAATTGAAACAGTTCTATTTGAAAATGTAATTGTTTCAAATAGAAAAAAATTTAAAATTCAATTCTTCGTTTTGTTCAATTCTCAACAATTAAATTTTTAATTTTCTTCAATTATAAGGAGTTGAGTTTTCAACTGCTTACAATTGAAAAAAAATTAAAAATTTAATTGCAGAAAATTCAACAAAATCAAGAATTGAATTTTAAATTTTCTTCTATTTAAAAACAATTTCATTTTCAACAATTGAAAATTCAATTATTAATTTTCTTCAATTTTCAACAAAATTCAATTGTTGAAAATTGAATAAAATGTAAAATTGAATTTCATTTTTCTTCTATTTGAAACAATTCCATTTTCAGCTGTTGAAAATTAAATTGCCAATTTTCTTCAATTTTCAATTGTTTAAATTTGAAACAATACAAATTCAATTGTTGAACATTGAACAAAATGCAAAATTAAGTTTTAAATGTTTTTCCATTAAAAAAAATTGAAACCATTCTATTTGAAAATGCAATTGCTTCAAATAGAAGAAAATTTTTAATTTAGATATTCGTTTTGTTCAATTCTCAACGATTTAATTTTTTAATTTTTTCCTTAGTTTTAAGCAATTGAGTTTTTAACTGCTTATAATTGAAAAAAAATTAAAAATTTAATTGTAGAAAATTGAACAAAATCAAAAATTGAATTAAAAATTTTTTTCTATTTGAAACAATTTCATTTTCACCGATTAAAAATTCAATTATTAATTTTTTTCAATTTTTAACACTTTAATTTTCAACACTTGAAAATTCAATTGTTTAAAATTGAAAAAAATTCAAAGTTCAATTGTTGATTTTCAGCTTTCGAAAATTCAATACTTAATTTTTTAAAATTTTTAATTGTTAAAAATAGAAGAAAAATAATAATTAAATTGTTGAATATTGAAGAAAATGCAAAATTGAATTTTTAATTTCTTTCTATTTGAAACAATTGCATTTTCATTAATTGAAAATTCAATGATTAATTTTCTTGAATTTTCAAATGTTACATTTTTAACTGTTGAAAATTCAATTTTCATTATTCTTCTATTGAAACAATTTTATTTGAAAATGCAATTGTTTCATATAGAAGAAAATTTTAAATTCAATGATTCGGTTTATTCATTTCTCAGCAATTGGATTTTTTATTTTCTTCAATTTTAATCAATTGAGTTTTCAACTGCTTAAAATGGAAGAAAATTAAAAATTCAATTGTTGAAAATTGAACAAAATTAAGAATTGAATTAAAAAATTTTTTCTATTTGAAACAATTGCATTTTAAGATATTGAAAATTTAATTATTAATTTTATTTAATTTTCAATTGTTGAAAATAGAAGAAAAATTAAAAATTCAATTTTTGAAAATTGAAAAAAATTAAGAATTGAATAAAAAATTTTCTTCTATTTGAAACAATTGCATTTTAAGATATTGAAAATTAAATTATTAATTTTCTTAAATTTTCAATAGTTAAATTGTTGAAAATTGAACAAAATCAAGAATTGAATTTTTAATTTCCTTCAATTTTCAAAAGTTGAATTTTTAACACTTGAAAATTCAATTTTAATTTCTTATCATTTTTCAACTTTCGAAAACACAATTGCTTAAAATTGAAGAAAATTAAAAATTCAATTTTTGAAAATTAAACAAAATCAAGAATTGAATTTTGAATTTTCTTCAGTTTACAACAGTTAAAAATCCAATTGTGTAAAGTTTAAGAAAATTCAAAATTCAATTGTTGAAAATTGAACAAAAATGAAAGTGGCATTTTCATCTACTGAAAATTTAAGAAAATTGAAATATGATTTTGTAACTGTTGAAAATTGTAGAAAATTGAACAAAATCAAAAATTGAATTTTCATCTGTTGAAAGTTTAAGAAAATTTAATTTTCAACATTAGAATCTTCAAAAAAATTAATAATTGAATTTTCAACGGTTGATAATTGGAGAAAATTGAATTTTTGATTGTTGCAAACTGAATAAAGTTGGTCATTGGATTGTCAACAGTAGAAAATTCAACTGTTAATAATTGATAATTGAATTTTCAGCAAATGAAAATTCAGTAGTTGAAAAATGAAGAAAATTGTAAATTGAATTTTCTACTGTTGAAAATTGGAGATAATGGGATTTTCGACTACTGCAAACACAAAAAAATTAAAAACTGAATTTTTAACAATAGAAAATCTAACTGTTGGAGACTGAATATTGAAGAAATTTAAGAATCGAATTTTCAACTGTAGAAAATTCAAATGTTGATAATTGATAATTAAATTTTCAACAGTTGAAAGATGTATTATTGAAAATTGAAGAAAATGGAATTCACAACTGATGAAAATTGGAGAAAATTAAAAATGATAGAAAATTGAACTTTGAAATTCAACATTAGAATCTGTTAAATAAATATTTGAATCCATAAAACAAAAGTTTTTAAAAAAGTCGATTCTTTCGAAAACGTGTCTCTACTGGCAAATAATATTTCGGCCAATTAGTAGTCGTCCAATGGACTCCTATTAGGAAATTTATAAGATTGAATCATTTAAAAATATTATTTTTTTACATGTAAAAAATAGTGTTTAATCATTCCCCTTTTTCACGCAAAATTACCTTTTTTCAGTTTCTTTTGCACTGTGATCCCTGCTTTGGCCGAGATTAAATATATATTTGATTTTGGAATAGTAGAAAATAATTTCAGGAGAGCTTTGGATGTTCATAGTAAAACCAACAAAAAAAAAAGTTGGGAGTGGGAAAAGGACTTAGAGCATTGTTTCAATTGCGCTTAGATTATTTATTTATCATTCACTTAATGTCTATTTCAAGTAGATTTAATTATTGTGAATTAAAATTTTTTGGATTGGATCTGATTCAGAAGAGAGCAAAATATTCGTGATGAAAATTAATTTAATAAATTGGATCTAAAGATACTTTTCAATATTCATTTTGCAAAGTCGAGCTGTTTACCTAAACATAGGTACTAAGTATTTTTTATTATATTCCAATACAAGTTTAATAATTCAAATAAGTTCGCTAATATAGAATACGAGTATTCAGTATTATAAAATTAAATTGCTTTTGTTTAAATTTGTTTTTATTAAAAATTGAATTGTATTCACATAAAAGTTCATTAATAATTAAAGTCTAGATCAATTTTGGGAATTCCAATTTTGGAAATTTTCTTGCTCTTTTTTCTGATTTCAATCACTAAAGATTATTCCTATGTGTAACATACGATTGTAAATAAAATGTAAAGTTTAGTATTAATATTAATATAATTATTACGTGCGTAGTATAAAAAATTAATAAATGTCAACTCCTTTATTTTGAAATATGTGAATAATTTTTGTCCCTGTCAAAATACTATTATTGATTTGTGATTGTAATTTTCACTGCTTACTTACATATGTATATTTTGTACTTCAATAAATCGATCAGGATTTTTTACTTGATGTTTTAACATTTTTTTATAGCATTTTTGAGTTCAAAAACATAAAAAAGTTGAAATTAAAGTAGATTCTTGTTTGTTTAAAATTTTGACAGACCCGAACAACCCTAATTTTGGTCAAAATTAAATTTTTTCACACTTTTTGACTCCGAATTTCAAATTACTGATGTGAAAATTAAATTTTTGGTAAAAATATATTTTTTGAAATGTCCAGTCGTAAAGGATCGATGGGAAGATCACCAAAAGCAGGTCGAAGTTCCAGAAGTAGAAGTCCACCTCCGGCTCCACAGAAACAGCAGCGAGGGTGACAAAATTGTTTAAAAAAATTTCGTTAGCAACTTTTTTTTTAAATTTATCTTTTCTCCCTGAAAATGTAACTATTTTATTTTTAATTAAAAATTTCTCCTTTTTAGTTGAAAATTTATTATTTTTGTTGACAATTTGTTTCTTGGTAGAAAATTAATCTTTTGGGTTGAAAATTCATCTATTTGGTTGAAAATTAATTTTTTTTTTGGATGAAGATTCATCATTTTAGTTACAAGGTAATATCTTTAACTGAAAATTTAATTATAATATTTCATTTTTTTGTGGGAAATTTATCCTTTGTGATAGAAATTAAATCGTCTTAGTTGAAAACTTATCAGTTTTGTTGAAATTTTAAATATTTTGTTGAAAATTCGTTATTTTTTTTGTTGTTGAAAATTTATTTTTTTCAACTAAAAATTTAGCTATTCTATTTCAGGTTGAAAATTTGTTTTTTGGTTGAAGATTCATCTTTTATGTTGAAAATTTAACTATTTGGTTGAAAATTTTTTTTTTTTATGAAGATTCATCATTTTAGTCAAAAATTAATACATTTATCTAAAAAGTTAATTATAATCCATTTTTTGTGAAACATTGTTTTTTTTTTTTAATAAAAATTTGATCTTCTTGGTTAAGAATCTATTTGCTTCGTAAAATTAAACTATTTTGTTGAAAATTCGTTATTTTCTTTTTTTTTGGGAAATTTATTTTTTCTGAATGGAAATTTAACTATTATATTTTAGCTTAAAAATTTTTTTTTAGTTGTAATTTTTTTAATATTATTGATAATTTGTTTTTTGGCAGAAAAATATCTTTGGGTAGAAACTTCAACTATTTGGTTGAGAATTAATTTTTTGTTAATAAATTTTTATTTGAAACTTCATCTTTTTAGTTGCAAATTTATACATTTAGTTAATAATTTGTTGCTCAGTAGAAATTTAATCTTTTGGGTTTTTAATTCAACTATTTAATTAAGAATTAATTTTTTTGGATAAAGATGAATCATTTTAGTCAAAAATTAATTTTTTTTTTAATTCAAAATTTAATCATAATCCATTTTTTTTTTAAAAAGAAAATGTATCTTTTTTTGATAGAAATGTAATCATCTTGGTTAAAAACTGATCAGTTTCGTTGAAATTTTAACTATTTTATTCTATTTATTATTATTATTATATATTATTTATATTTATATATTATTATTATATTATTATTATTTTTATTATTTTATTCTATTTCAGGTTTAAAATTTGTTTTTTGGTAGAAATTTATCTTTTTTGTTGGAAATTCAACTATTTGGTTGAAAATTAATTTTTTTATATGAAGATTCATCATTTGAGT
The DNA here is from genome assembly GCA_032357855.1 of Amphibolips quercusostensackenii. Lineage (NCBI taxonomy): Eukaryota > Metazoa > Arthropoda > Insecta > Hymenoptera > Cynipidae > Amphibolips > Amphibolips quercusostensackenii. The sequence continues at coordinate 10,333,084 of JAUELO010000100.1, forward strand.
TAAAAATTAATAGCTTTGAATGGAAATTTAATTATAATGCATTTTTTGTGGAAAATTGATCTTTTTTGATAGAAATTTAATCTTCTTAGTTAAAAAATTATTTGTTGCGTAAAATTAAACTATTTTGTTAAAAATTCGTTTTTTTTGTTGGAAATTTATTTTTTCTAAATGGAAATTTAACTATTATATTTTAGCTTAGAAATTTTTTTTTAGTTGCAATTTTTTAAATTTTATTGATAATTTGCTTTTTGGCAGAAAATTAACCTTTAGGTAGAAAATTCAACTATTTGGTTGAGAATTATTTTTTTTGGTTGAAAATTTTTATTTTTATTTGAAAATTTATCTTTTTAGTTGCAAATTTATACATTTAGTTGATAATTTGTTTTTTTTTGTAGAAATATAATCTTTTGGGTTGAAAATTCAACTATTTGGTTGAGAATTAATTCTTTGGATGAACATTAATCATTTTAGTCAAAAATTAATTTTTTTTTAATTCAAAATTTAATCATAATCCATTTTTTTTAAATGTATCTTTTTTGATAGAGATTTAATCATCTTGGTTAAAAAATTATCAGTTTCTTTGGAATTTTAACTATTTTGTTAAAACTTCGTTATTTTTTTGTTGTTGAAAATTTTTTGTCTAAATGAAAATTCAGCTATTCTATTTCAGGTTAAAAATTTGTTTTTTGGTAAAAGATTCATCTTTTGAGTTGAAAATTCAACTATTTGGTTGAAAATTAATTTTTTATATGAAGATTCATCATTTTAGTTAAAAATTAATATCTTTAACTGAAAAGTTAATTATAATCCATTTTTTGTGGAAAATTGATCTTTTTTTATAGAAATTTAATCTTTTTGGTTAAAAAATTTGTTACGTAAAATAAAACTATTTTGTTGAAAATTCGTTAGCTTCTTTTTGTTTTGTTTAAAAATTTATTTTTTCTGAATGGAAATTCAGCTATTTTATTTTTGCTTGAGAATTTTTTTTTACTTGCAATTTTTTAAATTTTATTGATGATTTGCTCTTTAGCCGAAAATTAACCTTTGGGTAGAAAATTCAACTATTTGGTTGAGCATTAATTTTTTTTGTCAAAAATTTTTATTTTTATTTGAAAATTTATTTTTTTAGTTGCAAATTTATACATTTAGTTTCTCATTTGTTTTTGGGCAGAAATTTAATCTTTTGGGTTAAAAATTCAACTATTTTATTGAGAATTAATTTTTTTTGGATGAAGATTAATCATTTTAGTCAAAAATTAATTTCTTTTTTAATTCAAGATCAAATCATAATCCATTTTTTTTAAAAGAAAATGTATCTCTTTTGATAGAAATGTAATTATTTTAGTTAAAAAACTTATTAGTTTCGTTGAAATTTTAACTATTTTGTTAAAAATTCGTTATTTTTTTGTTGAAAATTTTTTGTCTAACTGAAAATTTAGCTATTCTATTTCAGGTTGAAATTTTTTTTTTGGTAAAAGATTCATCTTTTGTGTTCAAAATTCAGCTATGTGGTTGAAAATTAATTTTTTTTTGTGAAGATTTATCATTTCAGTTAAAAATTAATATCTTGAACTGAAAATTTAATTATAATCCATTCTTTGTGGGAAATGTATCTTTTTTGTTAGAAATTTTATCTTTTTGGTTAAAAAATTATTCGTTTCGTAAAATTAAACTATTTTGTTCAAAATTCGTAACTTTTTTTTTTGAAAATTAATTTTTTGTAACTGAAAATTTAACTATTCTATTACAGGTTAGAAATTTATTTTTTTTTTATTTGAAATTTTATTAATTTTATTAATACATAATTTGTTTTTTGCTAGAAAATTAATCTTTAGAGTTGAAAATTCAACTATTTGGTTAAAAATGCATTTTTTCATGAACTGTTATTGGTAGAAAATTCGTCAGCTTAGTTAAAAAGCTTAGCTTAAAAGTTTGATAGAAATTTAATCTTCCTGGTTAAAGATTTATTTGTTTCGTAAAATTAAACTATTTTGTTGAAAATTCGTTATTTTTATTTTTTTTCTGACTGAAAATTTAACTATTCTATTTGAGGTTAAAAATTTATCTTTTTTATTTGAAAATTTATGAATTTTGTTGATAATATTTCTTTTTGTAGAAAATTAATCTTTTGGGTAGAAAATTTAACTATTTAGTTAAGAATTAATTTTTTTGGATGAAGATTCATCATTTCAGTATAAATTAATATCTTTAACTAATAATTCGATTTTTTTTATGTATTGAAAGTTTATTTATTCTTACTGAAAATTTAACTTTTTCATTTTAGGTCTAAAATATCTTTTTTCTCAATTGAAATTTAATGAATTTTATTGATTATTTATTTTTTGGGAGAAAATTAATCTTTTGGGTTGAAAAAATAACTAATTGATTAAAAATTTAATTAAAATTTAATGTTCTTGGTTAAACATTCATCTGTATGGTTGAAAATTTAACGATTCCGTTGAAAATTGAACTATTTTATTGAAAATTTGTTATTTTTTTGGTTGAAAATTTATTTTTACTATCTGTAAATTAAGTATTCTATTCTAGGCAAAAAAAATTTTTTTATTTACAATTTTACTAATTTTTTGATCATTTATTTTTTGATAGAAAGTTAATCTTTTGGGTTGGAAATTCAACTATTTGTTCGAAAATTCATTTTTTTTAAAACTGTTTTTGGTAGGAAATTCGTCAACTTAGTTAAAAATTAATTTATTTTATTGAAAATTTATCTTTTTGAGTTCAATTTCAACTGCTTAAAATTAAATAAAAAATTGGGCAAGGAAAAGTCGACTTTCTAAATTGTAATTTTGTAACTATTCTATTTTTGTGTGAAAAATTAATCTTTTTTGACAGAAATTTAATCTTCATGTTTAAAAATTTATCTGTTGGGTTAAAAATAAATTTTTGTTGTAAAATTAATCTGTTTTAGATGAAAAATTAAGCATTTGTTACAAATTCGTCTTTTTTGGCAGAAAAATAATTTCTTTGGTTGAAACTTCTTCCTTTTGGACAAAAACGCAACTGTTTCATTAGTTTAAAATAAAATTTTTTTTTTGTTAGAAATTTCAACTATCAGATTTTTCGTTGAGAATTAATATTTTTTGTTAAATATTCATCTATTTCTTTAAAAATTAAGTTTGTTGTTGAAAATTATTTTTTTTCTGGTTGAAGATTCACCATTTTAGTTCAAAATTAATTCCTTTAACTAAAAATTGAAATAGTCCATTTTTTGTGAAAATTTTATCCTTTTTAGAAGGAAATTAAACTTTTTGGTTCGAAATTTAACTATTTAGTGAAAAAAAATTTTTTTGTTGATTATTCGTCGTTTTGTATACAAATTCATTTTTAAAAATTGTTTTTGTCGGTTAAAAATTTAACTATTTAAAAAAAATGTATATTTTATTTAATTGAATACTGTTTTTTACGGAAAATTTATCTAATATATTTTTATTAAAAAAATCAACTATTTTGTTGAAAATTCTTTTTTTTTCGTTGAAAATTTATTTTTCTAACTGCAAATTTAACTATTGTATTTTTGGTTGGAAATATTTTTTAGTTCAAAATTCATGTCTTGTTCAGGATAATTTGTCTTTTTTTATGGAAATTCATTTTTTAGGCTGAAGAGTTATAATTTTATATAAAATTTGATTTTTTCTGTTGAAAATTTATTACTTTGTTAAAAATTATTTTTTTTAGTTATAAATTAATTGTTTAAACCAAAAATCTAACTTCCAAATTGTAACTTTAAAAATTGAACAACATAAAATTTCAAATTTCAAATATTATTTCTGAATGTAAGTTTATTTTATTTCTGTTTTTAATTTAAATTTAAAAGTGGAACTAAAATGTCAAATTGCTAATTATAACTCATGACTTCTCGGAATTGAAAAATTTAGTTGTTATTCGTCCAAAATATGTATACATGTCTTTAAAAAGTCACATGTTTATGCTCAAGTATTGCAAATATCATGCAATCTTTTGTAAATTAATAATAAATTATCACGAATTCACCAAACAAAGAAGCAAAAACATTTTCGGAACTATACAGCATAATAAATCTATCTTTTTCACCCAAAAAACTAACATTTTTTTCTAGTTTCAAAGTTTTTCTTCAAGAAAAAAAATTATTTCAAAAAATCGAATCCAATTGGTCCACGTTTTAATTTTAATCATGGCGCGGTTATTTAAATTATCTAGATTTACATAATTTATAAACACCTTTGACCTTATGCTACCAGTATCGTTTTAATTATTTTAAATAAAGTATTTCCATATTTCATTCTTATTATCTAAAAAAATAAAAACTATTATTAAAATTCCTTTATTGATCAATTTTCTTAAACTTACTTCTTTGCGCATGTGCCTCAAGTTGCGCAAATCGCAACGCGCATTTGTTTTTTTTTGTTTGGCATCATGGATTCCGGAAACGTCTTCTAGAATCCTCGCGACTGCCAAGTGAGAAACGCTGAAATTTGCCCCTTCTACGAATTTTGTTGCGTAACAACGCTATTCGTATCAAAATCAATCGCCATTCGAGACAGTTGGAGAGTTAATCTTCAGTGGTAAGGTCGTGTATTTACGTGCTTAGAAAAATATTTTAAAAAATGGCTCGCGGACGTTCAGGTGGAATGCGTGCATCGGCTCCTACTCCCAGGACGTAAGTACAATTTATTTTTTACACCCAATTTACCTAATTTTGATTTTATAAATTAAATATTCATGGTCAATGTTTCGTTACGTCATGATCACAAGATATACCTTTGACTTCAACGTGACGTTGCTCGGAAAATGCGATTACGACAAAGCCTAGTTTTCCGATATTTCGTCATTTTGCGAAAATTGCAATCAAATTACGCATTCAGTGCAAATTGAAAGGTTCAAACTCCGGGGGGTCGGAAAATGTTACTTTTTATGCCACGTGCTGAGTCAGGAATAGTGTCAGACAAAGGGGAAAGGGAAAAAGGAATTCTCGAAAATTTTTTATGTGGACCTGTAATAATGGTTTTAGAGATTGCTATTTTAGTTGTATAGGTATTAAAAAATGCTAATTTAATAATTTAGGATGAAATCAGTAACTTAATTCCTAGAATTCGTGCAACATGGCCTTCCTATATTTTTCATCCCCTCTCTTTTTTCGAAGAGAATAAAAATAACCGAGATTTCTGACGATTGTGTTATCTATTAATAAACACAATTTTTCAAAATTATGTAATTTCTTGATTATCTAGATTTTCGAAGTATAAATCGTGAATCGATTGTCTTTTAGGTGACATAACCTATAAATTTATTAAAGTAAGTTTGTGACGTAAATTTTTATGGCTATAAAATTCTTTAACAATTTTAAATCAAAGTAGAATGGTTGGGAGTGTTTATTCTATTAATTATTAAAAATTAAAGGCATCTTTTCAAGCATTTTTAGGGTAACCAGACGTTCTTACTTATCAAGACATGTCCTGATTTTTTGTCGCTGTCCTGATTTTCTGATTTTTTGTGCTGT
>JAUELO010000100.1:10339573-10353574 GCA_032357855.1 Amphibolips quercusostensackenii
ATAACTCATCTTTTTGGTTGAAAATTCATTTCTTTCATTGAAAATTTAACTAGTTTTTTTTGAAAATTGATATTTCAGGCGAAAATCCCTCTTTTTTTGGTAGAAAATTAATATTCTTGGTTGAAAATTCATCTTTGTTTGTTAAAGCTTTTTTATTTAATTAAAAAATGAATTTCTTTGGTTACAAATTTAACTAATTTGTTACAGATTCGTCTTTTTTGCTTGACAGTTCAACTGTTCGGGTGCAAATGCAATTTTTCAGTTAAAAATGATTATTTTTCTTTAAAAATTAACTATTTTACTTAAAATTCGTCTCTTGATTGAAATTTCAACATTTTGGTTGCAAATGGAACTAGCTAGTTGAAAATTCAACTATTTGCTTCAAAAGTCAATCGTTTCGTGAGAAAATCATCTTTTTGTCTTAAAAATTAAACGATTTAGTTGAAAATCCATAGTTGTAGGTCGAAAATTTGTGTTTTAGTCTTAAAAATTAGACAATTTCTTTCATATATATTTTTTTTTTTTTTGTTCAAAATTCAACTCTTGTTAAAAATTCGTCTTTTTTGGTTAAAATTTCATCTTTTTTAGTAGAAATTTCTTCTTTTTTTTGCTGGTTAACATGCAACTGCTTGGTTTAAAATTAATCTTTTTTCGTTGAGGATTCAACTCTTTAGTTGAAAATTCGTTTTTCTGGTCCGAAAATCAACTATTTGGCTGAAAATGCAACTATATTTTGTTGAAGTTTAAACTTTTTTGTTTAATTATTCAACCATTTAATGAAAAATCTTCTTCGAAAGTTCGAAATTAAACTATTTAGTTAAAAATTCAATTATTTTGTTAAAAGCTAATCTTTTTGGTGTAATATTCAACTTTTTGGTTAAACATTCGTCTTTTTGGATAGAAAATTAATCTTTTATGGTCGAAAAGACATTTTTTAGATTGAAAATTTATCTCTTTGCTTGAAAATGAACTTTTTGGTTGAAAATTCAACTGTCTTTAAAAAAATTCGTCTTTCGGTTAAAAAATTCTACTATTTGGTTAAAAATTGAACTATTTTGTTACAAATTCGTCTCTTTTATTTGAAAGGTCAACTATATTTCGTTGCAAATGCAACTTTTTGGTTAACTATTCTTTTTTTGTCTGAAAATTGATAGTCCTTAGTTTAAAATTCAAGTGCATCTGGTTGCAAATTTATGTATTTTCTTGAATATTCGTTCTTTTTGGTAGAAAATTCAACAGCTCAGTTGCAATTTTGTCTCTTGATTGAAAAATCTGTCTTAGTTAAAAATTGAACTTACGTTCAAAAAAACGTTTTTTATTGAAAATTAAACTCTTTTTTTGGTTGAAATATCATCTACTACATTTTTTGTGTAGAATTCGTATTTTTTGGATTGAAAATTTAATTACTTTGTTGAAAGTCATACAATTTTAATACAAATTGGTCTTTTTGGTTCAAGATTCATAATTTTAACTGAAAATTTATATTTTTGTTGAAAATTCATCTCTTTGGTTGAAGATCAATTTTTTGAAATTGAAAATTTAACTATTCAATGTTCGATTACCAATTTATCTTCTTTAGATAAAAAATTCAAGTATTTTGTTGAAGTTTTCGTGTTTTTTTCGTGGAAATTAATACTTTTGGTCGATAATTCAAATATTTCAGTTAAAGATTCACCATTTTAGTTGAAAATTAATCTTTTTGCTTAAAAATTCGACTTTCAGTTAAACATTCATTATTCTAGTGGAAAATTATTTCCTTTTGTATAAAATTAATTTTTTTCAAATAAAAATTCAACATATCATATTTTTTGTTGAAAATTCAACTTCTTTAGTTGCAAATTCAACTATTTGGTTGAAAATTAGACCTTTTTAGTTAAAAATTCATGTATTCTGTTGAAAAATCGTCTTTTGTGGAATAAAATTAATCTTCTTGTTTGAAGAATCATATTTTTGGTTGAAAATTAAAGTTTATTAGTATAATAAGCATAATTTTAGTCGAAAATTCTCTTTTTTTTTGGTTGAAAATAAAACAACTTGTTTAAAACTTGAACTCTTTTGTGAAAAAATTTATTTATTTTGTTTGAAATTCATTTATTTCCAGTTGATGAAAAAATGTTTTCTTTTGTTAAAAATTAATTTTTTAAATTGAAAATTCAACTATTTTAGTTAAACCTTCATCATTTCAGTGGAAAATTCGTCCCTTTTGTGTTAAAAATTAATTTTTTCAACTATTCTTTTTTTTTGCTGAAAATTGAACCTTTTTAGTTAAAAATTGAACTATTTGGTAATAATTTTTCTTTTTTAGTTAAAAATTCACGTAATTTGTTAAAATTCGTCCTTCTGGGAATAAAATCAATCTTCTTGTTTGAAAAATCATCTTTTTTATTGAAAATTCAAGTTTTCCAGTTAAATAAGCATAATTTTAATTGAAAATTTAACTATTTGATTGAATATTTGTCTTTTTTAGTTTAAAATTCACGTATTTTAAAAAAATCGTCCTTTTTGGAATAAAAATTAATCTTTCTGTGTGAAGAATCATCGTTTTTGTTTGAAATTCATCTATTCCAGTAAAAGATCGTCGTTTTGAGTTTAAAATTTATCACTTTCGTTTAAAATGTGTTTCCTTCTGTGGAAAATTACTTTTTTTAAACTATTCCATTTGATCTTTTTTAGTTAAAAGTTTAACTATTTGGCCTTTTTGATAAAAAAATTAGACTTTTTGGTTGGAAATTCAATTGTTTGGTTAAAAATTCATCTATATTGTTGAAAATGCAATATTTTCAAAAAAGTTAGGAATTTGAAGCGGTTTATATTGAATTTAATGTAGTACCCGCAATAATTTCACCTAAATATGTACTGAATTTCAATTATAGGAAGATTATATATACATTTGTTTTGAATTATTATCCAAACTTCAGGAGCTTAAAGACAAATTAAACAACTGATTAGTTATGTTTTTAGTATTATTGAATATTTAATTAATCGATGGGACTAATATATTTAAGAATTTCTTGTAATATAATAATTTGTCAAAGCCTTCTGAATTTAATTTTATTAAAGTTGTTTTGAAAAATGAAAAATATTTGAACTGTTCCGTACTATGAAAAATTATACCTGGGAGAAACTTGAGATCCCTGGAAAAATCCTGGAATTGTCAGGGAATTTTTTTCCAGAATTTGAGCAGACACCTTGATTCTGGAAAGTCAGGGAATTTAAAACTGATCATGGAAAGTGAGGGAATTTTAGATAACCTGTAGTTGATGTCGGCAAAAGTGTTCAAGAGTAATTCAGAAATAAACCTTTTGTTCCATTAAAGTTATTGATTTCCTAAATAAAAGTTTCTTTTTATATAGTTCAGGGAAAGTGACAAATTTGTCAGGTAATTTCGGAATTGGAACTTTGTAGCAACTCTTGATAAAGATAGGATTTTATACAATTTAAATTCTTCGTTTTCTAATTCTGAAAACCTTTCTTTTTTATAGCGTAAGGTCAGCACCTAGACCAGCTGCTAGGCCAGTTCAGACTGCGCCAGTCCCAGCTCAAGCTGCCCCAGCAACCCCGATGATGGCCCCTCAACAGGGGCCAGGTCTCATGGGACAAATGGCTGCTACTGCTGGAGGAGTTGCCATCGGTTCTGCCGTTGGGCACACCATTGGCCACGCAATGACCGGAATGTTCAGCGGAGGAAGCAGTGAGGCAGCAGCACCGGCACCAGCTGCAGCTGCACCTCAGCAGCAGTACGCTCCCCAGCAATCGGCACAATCCGGTGCTGGCGGTGCCTGTGCCTGGGAAATCAAGCAATTCCTGCAATGCGCTGAACAACAGTCAGATATCACCCTTTGCCAGGGATTCAATGAAGCTCTTCGCCAATGCAAGATGGCAAATGGTAAATTTCAGTTAGCTGATGTCTAAAAAAATCATGTGATGGCCCACCAATGTTCATTTTTAATACAACATTCTTATAAGGCCATCATGGAAGTCAACGTACCTTTTTTTTGAACATTCACCTTTTTTAAACGAATAATTTTTAAGCAAGCAATTTTTTAATTACATTGACTTGCCATTTTCACTCCAAAAAGTTTACATGCCTTAGTTTAGTATCTCATAAACTTAGGCCAAATAGAGAAGCCAGTTTGTCTAGTTTCTTGCATATACAGACTGTCCAAAAAGCAACGAAACATGTAAATAATTTTCCAGGTAAAATATTTTTTCAAAAAGCCAAGGTCATTCTTAGAGTATCATTTAACGAGGAATCGAGTGGTGACCTTGAATTCGACCTTGAGCTTGATCTTCAAGGTTATTTCAAGGTCAAATTTGTTTTTTAATGGAAACCCCTATTTTTCACAACAGCAATTAAAAGATCGTGAAATTTTATTTCCAAACACGTACTCAGGTCATGCGTCAAGGGTGTTCTTGAACCTATTAAGAAAAAAACAAATTTGACCTTGAAATAACCCTGAATGTCAAGGTCAAATTAAAGGTCACCACTGGATTCCTCGTTAAAAGTTACTCCTAAAATGAGCTTGGCTTTTTGAAAAAACATTTTACCTGGAAAATTATTTAGGTGTTTCGTTACTTTTTGGATACCCTGTATAATCTGAAGAGTACTAAGATTTGCGGTAAAGGGCGTTTTTCTGGACAAAATTATATTTTTTATGTAATGATCGAAATAAGAAAATTCGACTTAATTAGTAGCAACACGCTAGGTATGGTAGGTCAACGATTTTTCTTACGTAAGATTTTTTCAACGCTGTGAATCACTAAAAACGCAAGTTTAATGATTCGGTAGAAAATTCAAATATTTGGTCGAAATATGTACTACTTTTTTCAGTATTATTTTTTTTTAGTCGGAGATTTATCATTTTAGTTGAAAATTCATTTCTTTGGCCGAAAATTTAACTATTTTGTTGAGTTTTTTTTTTGAAAGTTTAACTATTCCATTTGTTGTAGAAAATTTATCTTTTTCAGTTGAGAATTCAACTAGTTTGAAAGTTCGTTTTTTTTTGTAGAAAGTTAATCGTCTTGGTTCAAAATAAAAGTAATTGTTTAAGCATTTTATATTTTTGGTTAAAAGTGCAACGGTTTGGCTAAAAACTATTCTGCTTTAGTTGAGAATTAAACTGGTTTGTTGAAAATGCATCTTTTTCAATCAAATCAACTGTTCTAAATTAAAAAATTCAATCTTTTTTGGTTAAAATATCAACTAATATATTTTTTGTTGAAACGTTGTCTTTTTAGGTTGACAATTCATCTTTTTGGTTGAAAATTAATTTATTTAGCTGGAAATGTAGCTATTCCGTTTTTGGTAGAAAATTTATCTTCTTTAAATAAATTCTGAACTATTTGGTTGTAAATTTATATATTTTGTTAAAAATTCATCTTTTTTGGTAGAAAATTAGTCTTCTTGGTTGAAAATGTAACTGTTTAGTTAATAATTCATATAGTTTGTGAAAAAAAATTTTTTGTTTTAGAAAGTCAATTTTTTGATTAAAAATGCAACTGTGTGGTTAAGAATTAATCCTTAAGGTAAGGATTGAAGTTCGTATGTTGAAAATTCGCCTTTTTTGGTTAAATTCAACTGTTCTTAATTAAAAATAAAAAAATTTCTAAGTTTCAATATTATGTATTACATATTTCGTTAAAAATTTGTTTTTTTTTTTTAATTAAAAGTGAACTTTTTTAACCAAAAATTTAACTTTTTTTATTCACAATAAAAATATTTTTCAGTTTAAATATTAACTGTTACATATTTCGTTACAAATTCATCTTTTTAGGCTTAAAATTGAATAATTTGTTGAGGATTCGTTTTTTAAATTAAAATTTAATTTTTTTAACTAAAAATTAAACTTTTTGGTTGAAACTTACATTTTTTTGTTAAAAGTTCATATTTTTAGATTGAAAATTCAACTGCTTTGAAGAAAACTCATCTTGTTCACTGGAAAGTTTGTCAATTTAGTAGGAAATTCCTTTTTTTTATTGAAAATTCTTCTTTTTTTTTTGTTAAAAGTTAATTTTTTGTAGTACCAATTAAACTATTTGGTTGGAAATTTAGGTAATTTGTTGAAAAATCGTCATTTTGTGTTGAAAATTCATCTATTCGGTTAAAAAATGACTTATTTTGTTGATAATAATTTTTTTTTTTGCAGAAAGTTTTAATAGTTGTAGTAGTTAATGATTCAAGTTTGTATGCTGAAAATTAGTATTTTTTGATCAAATTCGACTACTTTTGGTTAAAAATAAAAATATTTTTCAGTTAAAATATTAACTATTACATTTTTCGTTAAAAAATAATATATTTAGGTTTAAAACTGAACTGCTTCATTGTATATTCATTTTTTCAATTAAACAATAATTTTTTAAACTGAAAATTGAAACATTTAGTTGAAAATTGAACTTTTTTTGACAATTTATGTTGTCGGGTTGGAAATTCAACAGTTTAGTAGAAAATTCAACTATTTGGTAGAAAATTCAGTTATTGGTAGAAAATTCCACTGTTTTGTACATAATTTGTTTTTTTTTTTTTTTTTTTTTTTTTGTTAAAAATTAAAATAACTTATAAATTCACGTAATTAGTTAAAAATTCCTCTTTTTGGGTAAAAAATTAATTTTCTTGGTTGAAAGATCAACTATTCGGTAAAAAATTTATTTATTTTTGTTGAAAATTATTTTTGGTTTGTAGGAAAGCATTTTCTTCTTGTTAAAACTGCAGCTGTTGGGTTGAGAATCCTTTTAAGTTGAGGATTCAATTTTGTATGTTGAAAATTGGTATTTTTTAAAATTAAATTTAACTGTTTTTTTTTTCATAAAAATAAAAATATTTTTTAGTTCAAGTATTAACTATTACATTTTTCGTTAAAAATTCATCTTTTTGGTTGAAAATTTACTTTTTTGTTAAAAATTCATATTTTTGGGTTGAAAATTCTACTATTTTGTAGAAAATTATTTTTTTGTTGTTAAGAATTGTTTGCAATAAAAATTTAACTATGGGGTTGGAAATTTATGTAATTTGTTGAAAATTTTTTTTTTTAGAAAATTAATCTTGGTTGAAAATTCTAATATTGGGTTAAAAGTTTATTTATTTTCTTAAAAATTTTTATGAAATTTTTATTCTTTATTGACTGAAAAATCTTTCTTGGCTAAAAATTCAACTTTTGTTGAAAATTGGTTTTTTTTTGTTTGAAAAATTCATCTCTTTTGGTAGAAATTTCACCTTCTTTGGTTAAAAATGCAGTGTTTGTTTGAAAATTAATTTTTTTGTTGAAAGTTCATATTTTCGGGCTGAAAATTCTTCTATTTTGTAGAGAATTATTTTGTAAGGAATGAACTTTTTGTAATAAAAATTTAACTGTTTCATTTTTGGTTGAAAATTAATATATTTTAGTTCAAAAAAATCAACTATTTGGTTGGAAATTTATGTAATTTGTTGAAAATTAATCTTTTTGGTTGAAAACTTAATTATTCGGGTAAAAATTTATTTATTCAGTTGAAAATTTATGTATTTATGATTTTGAGTTTCTATTTTTATTTTTTATTTATATATATATATTTTTTTTTTAAATTAATATTCTTGGTTGAAAATTCGTCTTTTTCGATGAAAATTCAAGGTTTTGGTTGAATTTTTTTTTCTTTGTTGACTCTATTGAAGTCTTTCTTGGTTGAAAATTCAACTCTTGTTCAAAATTTTTTGTTAAAAAATTCATCTCTTTTGGTAGAAATTTAATCTTTTTTCGTTATCAGTGCAACTGTTTGGTTGAAAATGAATTTATTATTTGGTTGAGGGTATTCAATTATTTTGTTAAAAATTCGCTAATTAAGGTGCGTTTTCTTATTTCGGTTATTACATAAAAAATATAATTTTTCTGGAATACGGCCTTTACCGATCATGTGTGCAAAAAGTGTACAAAATGGATTTTCGAGTTGTCTAAGTTTATCAGAGACGATATATCTACTAGACCTTGACAGCAGCGCCACCTGGCACGCGAACTATAATTATCAGTTATTTCAGCAATTTAATAAAGAAAAGAGCAGTGAATATCAATTTATTTTAATAAAAAATATTATACCGAGGTCTAAAATTAATTATTTGTTATAAGATTTCTTGTTAATCTTGAATTGAAATTCAGATTTCTTCCCAGTAATTCCAAAGTGGTGGCGCTGTCATAGCTACTCAACAGGCGTGAAAGAATAAACCAAAATTTATATTATTCTGTAACGTTTAACATTCAAATATAAGTACGAATGTCTTGGAAATAAAAAAAAAAAAACGAAAATAAAAAAGAGGGAAAAACAATGTAATTAAAGAAAATAAATCTTCTATATCAAGAAATTGGATATTAATCTTCATTCTTTTTTTTTTAGGTATGCAGATGTAAACTAGATCTTGAAAATTAGCCTGTTGGCGCATTTATTGGAGCCAAGTAGAAGATACATTCTACATTTATGATTTTATAGAAAATTTATTTGTGGTTACCAGCAAGTCGTTTAAATCGAAATTGTGTATTCTTTTGTGAAAAAGAAAAGAAATAAATCGATAGTTATACTATAACTGATTGTATTTTTGTATTTCTTGTGCCCATTTTGTACCTGCTCCCCGTTTCCTCTTTTAAATTAAACGAATTTCCTAAAATACAGATATTAGAGCATCCTGACCCTTTCTCGTTATACATTATTTTATTTAAAGGAATTTCTTCCCCTTTTTCATGAAAAATCGCCCTATAGAGGAAATGGGGTGATTTTTCAGAAAAATAGGGGCATAAATTCTTTTAAATAAAATAATGTGTGACGACAAAGGGTCACTTTTTCAACAAGTTTCAATAAGTTTTGTAACTAAAAAGTCGAATATTTTAAAAAACAGTTGAATTTTTGCCCGAATAGGTAAATTTTCATCTAATTGTTCAAATTTTTAAACAATAAAGATTTAACTTCTAACAGCTAATTTCAAGACAAAAGAACAAATATTATTTTAATGAAATTAGTTGAAATATTTCGTTAAAAAATAATTTTTTAGGTAATTTATTATTTTAGTTCAAAATTAAACTATTTTATTTTTTTTTTTAAATTGATATTTTTTAGATGAAAATTTGACTACTTGGTTGAAAGTTAAATCACTATTAAAAATTCAATTTTTTGTTAGTGATTCATCATTTTAGTTAAACTACTTTGTTAAAAATTATTTCTTTTGTTTAAAATTTGTTTTTTAAAGAATTTTTTGTAGCTTAAAATTAAACCTTTTTTGGTTGAAAATTAATCTGGGAAGAAAATTAATTTTTAAAAATTAAACTACTGAATTGAAAGTTTAACTGCTTTCTTAAGATTTCATTCCTTTTGTTAATGATTTATCATGTTAGTTGAAAATCCATCTGTTGGTTGAAAATTAAACAATTTTGTTTCAAATTCATTTTTTTATTGTTGATAATCAGGTTTTTTTTTAGTTTAAAATTAAACCTTTTCTGGTTAAAAATGATTCATTTGTGGTTGAAAATGTAACTAATTAGTTGAAAGTTGAACAACTTTTTTATAAATTGTAACATTAATTTTTTTAATCTATGTTTTCAGTTTAAAATTCAACTTATTTAAAAAAATTAAACTACTTGGTTGAAAATTAACTGCTTTATTAAAAATTCTTTTTTTTTTAAATTCGCAAAATTAAAAATAATTAAATCAAAATTTTTTTAATAATTTTTTTTAGATTAAAATTCAACCTAATTTGATTCAAAATTAATCTTCTTGGCGAAAAATTCATTTAAAAAAATTAAACTACTGGATTGAAACTTTAACTGCTTTATTAAAAAATCATTCCTTTTGTTAATGATTTATCATGTTAGTTAAAAAGTCATCATTTTGGTTGAAAATTATGTAAACAATTATTTTTTTAATAAATTTTGTTTTAGTTTAAAATTAAACTTCTTCTGATTGAAAATTTATCGCTTGTGGTGGAAAATTCAACTAGTTAATTGAAAGTTGAACTACTTTTTTTAAAATTAATTATTTTTATTCATGATTTATCATTTTAGTTAAAAATTCAGCTTGTTTATACGAATTGAACTATTTTGTTTAAAATTCATTTTATGGAAATAAATTTTGTTTTATTTTAAAATTAAACAATCTTCGGTTGAAAATGAATCTTCTTAACGGAAAATTCTTGTGCAACAAAATTAAACTACTTAGTTAAAAGTTAATCTGCTTTGTGAAAAATTAATTTTGTTTGTTAATGATTTATCATTTTAGTTAAAAATTCAATTTTTGTGGTTGAATGTTTAACTAGTTGGTTAAAAGTTGAAAATTGAACTATTTCCATTCAAATTATTTTTTTTTCTGAAAACAATTTTTTTTTACTTTAAAATTGAACTCTTCTTGGTTGAAAATTAATTTAAAAAAATTTAATTACTTGGTTGAACGTTGAACTTTGTTAAAAATTAATTTTTTTGGTTAAGATTAATCATTTGAGTTGAAAATTGATCTGTTTGTTTAAAATTTAACTATTACTAAAAAAAATTTTTTTAAATAATTTATTTTAGTTTAAAATTAAACTTTTTTGGTTGAAAATTAAATTTTTTGGGCGAAAAGTTCAAATAAAAAAATTAAACTACTGGATTGAAACTTGAACCGCTTTCTTAAAAATGCATTCTTTTTTTAACGATTTATCATGTTAGTAGAAAATTCAATTTTTTGGTTAAAAATTAAACTATTTTGTTTAAAATTCATTTTTAAAAATAAATTTTAGTGCAGTTAAAAATTAAATTTGTTCTGGTTAAAAATGAATCTTGGTTGAAAATTCATCGCTTGTGGTTGAAAATTCAACTAGTTGGTTAAAAGTTGAAATACTTTTTAAAAAATACATTCTTTCTGTTAATTATTTATCATTTTAGTTAACAATTCATCTTCCTGGTTGAAAAATTAACTATTTTCATTCAAACTAATTTTTTTTCACTTCAAAATTAAACTTTTCTTGGTTGAAAATTAATCTTTTTGGCAGAAAATTAATTTAAAAAAATTAAATTACTTGGTTGAACGTTGAACTTTGTTAAAAATTAATTTTTTTGGTTAAGATTAATCATTTGAGATGAAATTTAATCTGCTTGGTTAAAAATTTAACTATTTGGTTACAATTTTTTTTTTATAATTCATTTGAGTTTAAAATTCAACTTTTTTGGTTGAAAATTTATCTTCTTGGCGAAAAATTTAATTAAAAAAATTAAACTACTGGATTGAAACTTGAACCGCTTTCTTAAAAATGCGTTCTTTTTGGCAATGATTTATCATGTTAGTTAAAAATTAATCTGTTTGGTTAAAAATTTATTTTTTAATCATTTATTTTAGTTTAAAATCCAACTTTTTTTGGTTAAAAATCAATTTTCTTGGCGAAAAATTCAATTAAAAAAATTAAACTACTAGATTGAAACTTGAACCGCTTTCTTAAAAATGCGTTTTGTTTGTCAATGATTTATCATGTTAGTTGAAAATTCATCGTTTTGGTTGAAAATTTAACTATTTTGTTTAAAATTTATTTTTTTTAAATAAATTTTAGTGCAGTATAAATTTAAATTTGTTGTGGTTAAAAATGAATCTTCTTGGTTGAAAATTTATCGTTTGTGGTTAAAAATTCAACTAGATGGTTAAAAGTTGAACTACTTTTTTAAAAATTCATTCTTTCTGTTGGTGATTCGTCATTTTAGTTGAAAATTCATCTGTTGGTCATAAATTTAACTTTTTTGTTTAAATTACAAATTTTTTGGTTAAATATTAATATTTTAGTTTAAAATTCATATTTTTTATTGAAAATTCAACTATATTTGGTTGAAAGTTGAACTACTTTGTTACAAATGAATTTTTGTTGTTGAAAATTCATCATTTGATTATTTGAAAATTAATCTGTTTGGTTGAAAATTAAAATATTTTTTTAGTTTGAAATTCAACTTTTTTGGTTGATAATAAATCTTCTCGGCGGAAAATTCATTTTAAAAAAATTTAAATACTGGATTGAAACTTGAACTGCTTTCTTAAAAATTCATTCTTTTCGTTAATTTTTTTTTAAATCATTTGTTATCTTTTTGTTGAAATATTATTTTATTATTATCTTTAAAGATAATCTTTTCGTTAATAATGTTAGTTAAAAATTCTCCTGTTGGTTGAAAATTGAATAATTTTGTATTAATTTCATTTTTGTTGTTGTTATTCAGGTTTTTCTAGTTTAAAATTAAACTTTTTCTGGTTGAAGATTAATCTTCTTGGTTAAAAATTCAACTAATTAGTAGAAAGTACTTTACTTTAAAGTACTTTAGTACTTTACTCTTTTTTAAATTCATTTTTTTTTTTGTCAAAGATTTGTCATTTTAGTTGAAAATTGATTTTCTTGGCTAAAAATTTAACTATTTTCTTGCATATTCATTTTTTTGAAAATCATTTTTTTTAGTTCCGAGTTATTTTTTTTGGTTGCAAATTCAACTACTTAGTTGAAAGTTAAACAACTTTGTTACAAATTAATTTTTTTGGTTAAAGATTCATCATTTGATTATCTGAAAATTATTTTGTTTAGTTGAAAACTTAACTTTTTTGTTTAAATTTTATTTTTCCTAAATCAATTTTTTTTCTTTTAAATTCAACTTTTTTGTTTGAAAATGTATCTTCTTGGAGGAAAATTTATTTGAAAAAATTAAACTACTAGATTGAAAATTGAATTTCTTTGTTAAAAATGCATTCTTTTTGTTAATGATTTATCATGTTAGATGAAAATTCATCTTTTTGGTTAAAAGTTTAAAATATTAGAAAAAAATTTTTGTTTAGTTTAAAATTCAACTTTTTTTCATTGAAATTCAATCTTCCTGGTTAAAAATCCATCTTTTTGTATAAAAATTTAACTATTTTGTTTAAATTTAATTCTTTTAAATTATTTTTGTTTTAGTTGAAAAATTAACTTTTTCGGGTTGAAATTTAATCTTCTTGGTTGAAAATTCAACTAGTTGGTTGAAAGTTAAACTAATTTTTGAAAAAGTTATTTTTGTTATTAATGATTTATCATTTTAGTTAACAATTCATCTTGGTGAAAAATTGAACTATTTTTATTTGAATTAATTTTTTTTGTGAAAACTTTTTTTTTTTAGTTTAAAATTAAACTTTCCTTGGTTGAAAATTAATCTTCTTGGCGGGACATTCATTTTTTATTTAAACTACTTGGCTGAACGTTGAACTGCTTTGTTAAAAATTTATTTTTTATTCAAGATTCCTAATTTAAATTGAAAATTAATCTGTTCGGTTAAAAATTTAACTATTTCCTTTAAAATTCATTTATTTCAAATCAATTTTTTTTAGTATAAAATTCAACTTTTTTTCGTCTGTAAATGAATTTTTTCGTCGGAAAATTCATTTTAAAAAATGAAGCTACTGGATTGAAACTTCAACGGCTTTTTTAAAAATGAATTCTTTTTTGTTAATGAATTATTGTTTACAATTTTTTTTATAAATCTTGTTTGAGTTTAAAATTCAATATTTTCTGGTTAAAAATTAATCTTTTTGGTAGAAAACTCATCGTTTTTGGTTGATAATTCAACTAGTTGGTTGAACTACTTTTTTTAAAATTAATTCATTTTGTTAATGATTTGTCATTTCAGTCGAAAATTTGTCTATTGGTTATACATTTAACTATTTTGTTAGAAATTTATTTTTTTAAATTAATTTTGTTTTAGTTTAAGACTGAACTTTTTCAGGTTGAAAATTAATCTTCTTGGTTGGAAATTCATCGCTTATGGTTGGAAATTCAACTAATTGATTGAACGATGAACTACTTTTTTGTAATAGATTTAATGCTTTCACGATGATTCATTATAATAAAAGAGTTTCTTCGGGTTACAAATGTGTGAAAAACTACGAATCTTGCCGACGTTTCGTGAACGTTGCAGTTCACTTCTTCAGGGCTAACCTGAAACTCATCTGAAACTGAAGTTTCAAGTTATGTTGTTCTTATATACATGCTCTCTACGATGCCTGTGATTGGCCAGAGCACCC
>JAUELO010000100.1:10413370-10427199 GCA_032357855.1 Amphibolips quercusostensackenii
ATTTTTGGTTGAAAATTCAAATATTTTTTAGAGAATTTCGTATTTTTGTCTTGAAAATTGAACAAATTGATACAAAATTAAACTGTTTCATAGAAAATTATCATTTTTTTTTAAAAATGAGAATCATTTTCCTTGAATGAAAATTAAACTACTCGGTTTTTTGTTAAAAATTTATCTTTTTCAGTTTAAAGAATGAACTATTTAGTTAAAAAAATAATTTAGTAAAAATTTCACCTTTTTTGGTTAAAAATGCAACTGTCAGGTTAAAAATTAATATGCTGCGGTTGAAAATTAAATTTTTCGTTAAAAATTCATCTATTTGTTTAAAAATTAATGTATTTTGTTAAAAATTCATCTTTTTTTGGTAGAATATCAATTTCTTGTATAAAAATGCAACTGTTTAGTTAAAACTTAACATGCTTTGGTTGGCAATTACATTTTTTTGTTGAAATTCTACTGTTTTGTAGAAAATTGAACTATTTGGTTGAAAATTTGAAAATTTTGTTGAAAATTCGTCTTTTCTGGCAGGATATCAATTTTTGGGTTAAAAATGCAACAGTTTTATTTAAAATTGATCTATTTTATTTGACGATTCAAGTATTTGATTAAACATTTTTTTTGTTGGTTAAATCCCACTTTTTTTATTTTAAATTAAGATCTTTTTTTTTAACTTATGTATTTTGCTGAAAATTTGTTTTTTTTTTCTGGTAGAAAATTAATCTTTTTTGTTGAAAATACAACTATTTGGTTAAAAATGTATTTTGTTTTAAAATTCATCTTTTTTGGTAGAAAATTTATTTGTAGAAAATTTAACTATATGGTTCAAAATTCAACTGTTTTGTTGAAAACTCGTCCTTTTGGTTTAAAAGATTAACAATTTGATTGGAACTTTTTTTCTTTCTTACCAAATAAATTTTTGTTGTTGTTGAAAATTCAACTATTTTGTAGAAATTTTTTCAATATTTGGTAGAAAGTTAAACTATTTGTTCAAAAATGTATGTATTTTGTTGAAACTTCGTCTTTTCTGGTAGAATATCAATTTATTGTAAAAATGCAACTTTCTGGTTAAAAATTAATTTGATTCGGTTGAAAATTAAATTTTTTGTTAAATTTCTGCTGTTTTGCAGAAAATTTTTATTTTTGGCTTGAGAATTCAACAATTTGGTAGAAAATTTAACTATTTATCTAAAAATTTATATATTTTGTTGAAAAATCATCTTTTCTGGTAAAATTTCCATTTCTTGGATAAAAATGCAACTGTATGGTTAAAAATTATCTGTTTCGATTGGAAATTAAAATTGTTGTTGAAAATTCGTCTGTTTTATAGAAAATTTGTATTTTTGGCTTTAGAATTTAACAATTTGATAGGAAATTGAACTATTTGCTTGAAAATTCAACTGCTTAGTTGAAAATTTGTCTTTTTGTCTTGAAAGTTCAACAATTTAGAATTTTTTTTTCTTTCTTAACTAAAAAATTTTTTGTTGGTTGAAAATTAACTGTTTTTTAATATTCATCTTTTTATCTTGAAAAATCATCTCTTTCTGTAGAAATTTCACCTTTTTTGGTTAAAAATGCAATTTTCAGGTTAAAAATTAATCTGCTGCGGTTGAAAATTAAATTTTTCGTTAAAAATTCATCTATTTGTTTAAAAATTGATATATTTTGTTGAAAATTCATCTTTTTTGGTAGAATATCAATTTTTTTGATAAAAATGCAACTGTCTTGTTAAAAATTAATCTGTTTCGGTTGAAAATTAAATTTTTTTTAAAATTCTACTGTTTTGTAGAAAATTGAACTATCTGGTTGAAAATTTAAACATTTTGTTGAAAATTCGTCTTTTCTCGCAAAACATACATTTTTTAGTTAAAAATGCAACAGTTTTATTTAAAATTGATCTGTTTTATTTGAAGATTCAAGTATTTGATTAAAAATTTGTTTTTGTTGGTTAAATCCTACTTTTTTTAATTAAGATGTTTATTTTTGGTTAATTGATCTTTTTTAGTTTAAAAATTCAAAGATTTAGTAAACAATTTAAAAAATATATATAAACTAAAAATGAATCAAATTTTGATTAACAGCACATTTACTGTTGAAGATATTTAGCTCGAAACTTATTTAATTTGATGGGAATTTTTTTTTTTGGTAAAAAATTTATCTTCTTGGTAAAAAATTGAACTACTTGTTTAAAAATTTATGTACTTTGTTAAACATTCGTCTTTTCGGGTAGAAAATTAATCTTCTTAGTGGATAATTCAACTGTTTGGTTAAAAATGTATGTAATTTGTTGAGAATTCATCTTTTTTGTTAAAAAACTAATCTTCTATGTTAAAAATTCACCTTATTGGTTAAAAATGTAATTATTTGGTTGAAAATTAAACTGTTTTGTTAATAACTCGTCTTTTTTTCTTTCTTGACTAACAAATTTTTTTTGGTTCTTTTTTTTCTTTAGTTTTTTTTGGCTCAGTTCAACCCTTTTTTATTTAAAATGAGAATCTTTTATTGATTAAAATATTAACTATTAGCGGACAATTATGAAAAAATAGTGCATTTAGTGTAATTTTTTTCGAAATAGTAGCATAATACTGTCATCACTCAAAAAAAATTGTTAAATAGTGTCAATAGTGTGGTGAGTCCGAGGCCTGATCAAATTAAAACAAAAAATTTCTGAAGCTTGTAAAATATTTTTACGAACCTCTTGTGTATCGTAATTGTACAAAGGAGTTGTGGGGTGCAATACCGCTTTTTGTGCATAGTAGAACATCTCTGAAATGTTTTGCAACGTCTTAGCAGAACACTGCAAAATAATGTAATTGTGAAAAAAATTTCGGTAATGATTAGAATGATTAATTTTTGAAAATTGAAGCATTACCTCTATACAGCTTTCGATTTCGGAAAAATCTTTCATGATTGGATAGACAGCCTGAAAACGTTGAAAATTAAATTAAAAGGAATAAATTTTGAGATTAGAGTTTATTAATTAATATAATTTAATAATTACCTCGATAGTTGAGTAGTCGACAAGATCGATTTTGTTTCCTACGAGTACAACTGGGCAGCGATTTGTTGTAGAACATTTTCTGACGAGGGGTAACCAATAAGAGGAAGCTCTGTCGAGTGTATCTTCATCTTCGACAGAGTAAACCACGCATATCACGTGAGCCTTTTGAATCTCTTCGCACAACTGGTCTTCTGTTTGTTCTGTGGCTATCGAAAAATCAAAATTAATTTAAATTTAAATTTTAAAACTGAAAATTTGTTCATTTCAAGTAATCAAAACCGAAGTGCGAATCAAAGCACTCAAAGAGAAACCCTTTCGAATTTTAAACTTTTAAAATGGAAGCTTAAACAAATTTTTAATTCAGAAATTTTTTATTTAAACATTCAATAATTTATAGGCATAAAATGGAAGCTTTTAAAACTTTCCAAATGAACAATTTGAAACTAAATGCTATTAAACTCCATAATTAAAAAATTTTCTAAATTAAACAGTTCAAAAGTTTCTAATTAAAAAATATAAATCTGAATGTTGAAAATACATTTCTCCCAGACTTTGAACATAATAAATATGTTCAAAACAAAAAAAGTGCCTCTTCCAATTTATAAAAACTTAAAAACCAAAATGCTCTCATTTACAACTCAATAAAAATGCGAGAAGGAATTCAGAAAAAAATAACCAAAATTTTCTCTCTTCTAACTCAATAAAAATGTTAAAAATAAATAATTTCTTTCTTTCAATTCAGAAAACAGATTAAAAATAAAAAGTTTCCCCCTTTAACTAAATAAAAACGCTAAAAAGAAAGAATGGCCTATTCAAATTAAGAAAAAACAAACAAATTTCGTTCCTTCTAGCAATATAAAAATCTTTAAATTAAAAAAATGTGGCTTCAATTCAGAAAAAAATTGAAAAACGAAAATTTCCTGTTTTTCAAATCAATAAAAATCTTAAAATATAAAATTTTCCTCTGTCAATTTAGCAAAAATTGATAACAAAAATGTCCTCGTCTCAAACTAAAAAAAAAAGTTAAAAATGCGAAATTTGCCAACTGAGAAAAAATGAAGAAACAAAATTTTTTTCCTTCGAATTCAATTAAAATGTTAATCATAAAAAATTGCCCTCTCCCATTTGAGCATAAAATTGAAAATAAAAAATTCTTCTTTTAAACCCAATTAAATCGCATTTTCTAATCCAGGAAAAAATCTATCCCTTCCAACTTAATAAAAATGATAAAAACAAAAAAGGACCTCTTCTGATTAGGAAAAAATTAAAAACGAAAATTCCCCCCTTCAACTTAATAAAAATGCTAAAAAGAAAAAATGGCCACTCCCAATTCAGAAAAAAATGTATCCCATCCAACTCAATAAAAATGACAACAAAAAAAGGACCTCTTTCAATTCATAAAAAATTTAAAACCAAAATTTCCTCCGATCCAACTCTATAAAAATGTTGAAAATAAAATATTTTCCTCTTCCAAATAAGAAAAAAATTTTCTCTCTTTCAACTGAATACAAATGTTTGAAAAAAATTATCCTTTAAATTGAAAAAATATTTAAGAAACCAAAACTTCCTCCTTTCCAAGTCGATAAAAAACTTAAAAATATAAAATTCCCTTCTGCCAATTCAACAAAGATTAAAAAGAAAAAGTTCCTCGTTTACAACTAAAAAAAAAACAGGTTGAAAGTACCAAATTTGCCTCTTCCAATTCAATTAAAAACTTTTTCCTTAAACTCAATAGAGATTAAAAAGAAAAAAATTGCCTCTTCCAATTCAAACACAAAATACCGAAATTCCGTCTATTCCAACTATATAAAAATCCTAAAGATAAAAAAATTTCCCTCTCCCAACTAAAAAGACTCAATAAAAATGTTAAAAAAAAATCCCTCTTTTAATTCAAGAAACAGAGAAAAACGAAATGATAATAAAAAATGTTTCCCTTAAACTCAATTAAAAAGTTAAAAAGATAAAATGGCCTCTACCAATTCAAAAAGAGAAAAATAAAGAAAATTTTGTCTCATCCAACTCAATAAAAATTAGAAAAACAAAAAAAGGACCTCTTTTAATTCAAGAAAAAATTGAAAATAAACAATTCTTCCCTCAAACTTAATAAAACTGTTAAATAGGTAAAAATCGTATCTTCCAATACAGAACGAAAATTCATCCCAATGATAAAAACAAAAAAAGCCCTCTTCCAAATAGAAAAAAATTAAAACCGAAAATTTGCTAGCTTCCATCCTAATAAAAATGTTTTTTCTTTTAATGATTCGTCCAATTCATAAAATATTAAAAACCGAAAATTTTCTCTTCTCCAACTCGATAAAAATCTTAAAAATATAAAATGTCCTTCTAATACTTTAATAAAAATTATAAATAAAAATTTCCTCGTTTCCAACTCAAAGAAAAAAGTTAAAAATGCAAAATGTGCCTTTTTCAATTTAGAAAGAAAATGAAAATGAATAAAACTCTTCTCTTAAACTCAATAAAAATGGTTAAAAAATGAAAAATTACCACAATTTCATCCCTTCTAATTCAATAAAAATGCTAAAATGAAAAAAGGGCCTTTTCATATTAAAAAAAAAAAGTAAGAACTTTGATTTTCTTATTTCCAACAAAGAAAAATGTTTAAAGTACAAAAATTGCCTCCTACAATTCAATTAAACTTTAAAAAACTGTTTAAAAATTGGCTCTTCCAATTCAGAAAAAAAACTGAATTCTGTCCAACTCAATAAACAAGATAAAAACAAAAAAAGTCCTCTTCTAGTTCAGAAAAAATTAAAAACCCGAAATTTTCTACTTCCCAACTCGAAAAATTAAAAATAAAACTTTTTTTAATTAATAAAAATGTTAAAAAGAAAAAATTGCATCTTTCAATTCAGAAAAAATAACCGAAATTCCATCCCTTCTAACACAATAAAAATGCTGAAAAGAAAAAAGGCCTTTTCCAATTCAGAAAAAATTGAAAAACCAGAATTCCCTACTTTTTAACTCGATAAAGATTTTTAAAATATAAAATGTTCTTCTGCCAATTCAACAAAAATTGAAAACAAAAATTTCCTCGTTACAAAGTCAAAAAAATAATGTTACAAATACAAAGTTTGCCTCTTTTAATTAAGGAAAAAACCGAAAATAAAAAAATTCTTCCCTTAAACTGAATAAAAATGTTTTTAAAAATGTGGCATCTTCCAATTCAGAAAAAAAATTAAAAATGAACAATTCATCTCTTAAACTTAATAAAAATGTTAAAGAGAAACAAATCGCATCATCCAATACGGAAAAAAATCATCCCTTCTAACTTAATGAAAATTATAAAAACAAAAAAGGCCTCTTCCAATCAGGAAAAAATTTAAAACAGAAATTTCATCCCTTCCAACGCAATAAAAATAAAAGTGAAATTATTTTTCTTCCAATTCATAAAATATTGGAAACCCAAAATTTGCTCCTTTCCAACTCGATAAAGATTTAAAAAAAATAAAATGTCCTTCTGCCAATTTAACAAGAATTAAAAACAAAAATTTCTTCGTTTTAAACTTACAAAAATGTTAAAAATACAAATTTGTCTTTTCCAATTCAGTTAAAAACTCGTCCCTTAAACTCAATAAAAATGTTTTTAAAAAAATTACTTTTTCCAATTAAAAAAAAAAATTACCAAAATTTCCTCCCTTGTAAGTCTATAAAAATGTTAAATTTTATCGTTCACTTAATTCATAAAATATTAAAAACCAAAATTCCCTCCTTTTCAACTCGATAAAATTCTTAAATAAATAAAATGCCTTTTGCCAATTCAACAAAAATTTGCTTATTTCAAACTTTTTAAAAATTTAAGAAACAAATGGCCTCTTCTAATCCAGAAAACAATTTAAAATAAAAAAAATTTCCTTTAAATTCAATAAAAATATTTTAAAAAAAATAAAGAACCTCTTCTAATTCAGAACAAAATTAAAAAACTATCATTTTCACGTTTCAAACTAAAAAAAAATATTAAAAATACAAAATTTGACTCTTCCAATTCAAAAGGGAATTGAAAATTTTAAAAATTCTTTCCTCAAACTGAATAAAAATGTTTTTAATAAATGGCATCTTCCAATTCTGAAAAAATAACCAAAATTTCATCCCTTTTAACTCAATAAAAATGCTAAACATAAAATATGACACCTCCCAATTAAAAAAAAATATATAATAATCAAAACTTCCACCCTTCTAAGTCTACAAAATGTTTTAGAATATAGTTCAACCAATTCATAAAATATTAAAAACCAAAATTCCCTCCTTTCTAATTTGATAAAAATGGTAAATACATCAAATGTTTGTCTGACAATTCAATACAAATTTCCTCGTTTCAAACAAAAAAAAAAAATGTTATAAAAAAAATGGCCTCTTCCAATTCAGAAAAAAATTTAAAATAAGTAAAATCTGCCTTTACACTCAATAAAAATATTAAAAAGAATAGAGCCTCTTCTAATTCAGAAAAAACATTTAAAACTATAATTTTCGTACTTCAAACTAAAAAAAAATGTTATAAATAAAAAATTTGCACGCCTTCAACTCAATACAAATGTAAAAAACAAAAAGTTTTTTTTCAATTCGGGGAAAATTAATTACCTCATTTCTTTCCTTTCCTTTAAAGTCAGAATTGTGAAATTCAAACGTTTTTTAATAAATAAATCCTTTCAAGTTGAATTATTTTTATTTCAAGTTGTTTCAAAATAATCATTCTTCAATTTTTACTTTATACTCGACATGGATAGAATTTTCTTCTAAAAATATGTAAAATTTCAAGACCAAATTTAATAAATTTCTTGTTATAAAATTTGTTTATTTACCAGAGTAATCAACAATGCGAGTCGGAACTTGTTCTGGAGTGACATCTGCAGGGATGGTAATCTCTTCTGCTTTGCCAGGAACATCTTCGGCATATTCGTCACTTACCAAAGATAATATTAGGGAAGTTTTACCTGGAATCGTAAACATTTTTTTAATAATAATAGAATATTCTGTACCTAACGGTTCAATTTTGTCATTGGTTCTTTTTGCTAATTTAAGCTTTGATTTTAAGAAAACTTTTTTAATTTTTGTATGAATTAAAAAAAAGTTTGAAAAACTTTGAATTATTTCACAAAATTTTAAACAAAATGTAGATTTTTGAAGATTTTGAAATAAAATTTGTGAGCTTTTTAAGGATTTCGAAAGGTTTTAAGATAATAAATTTTCTTTTTTATGATTGCACGGAAAATTTAAATTGATTTTTCATTTTTTAAAAATAATTTTTGGAAAATTTTTTACAATAATTTTTTGAAAATTTTTTAAAATATTTTAAACATTTCAAATGATTTCCTAATATTTTGAAAAAGAATGTAGAAGATTTTAAAGCAAGTTTTTTTGTAATATTGTAAGACTACAAAATTTTATAAAAAATCGAATAAATATAAGAGATAATTAGAAGTCTTAAAATGGTAGAAAAATCATTTTTAACTTTGAAAGTGCTAACTATTAAAAAAAAATTTCAACTTTAAACAAAAATGTAGGTTTGAAAAGAATGAAAAAATTTTCTTAAGATTTCTGGAAAAATTTTACATGGTTCTTTATTTTTAAATTTTATTTTTTAAAAATATTTAAAAGATTTTGAAACATTCCAAAATATTTCCAAAATTGTCAAGAAAGGGTCTGGAAGATTTTAGGACAATTTTTGTATTTTACACAACTTTTTCGAACTTTTTGGAAAAATTTGAATAATTTTTAAAAATATTTAAAAGTTTGTAGGAAATTTTAAAAATAACTTAACATTTGAAAAGTTTTCAAAAAACTTAAAACGTAGCTTTTTAAAGATTTTAAAATATTTCAAGGCTGAAATATTAAGCATTTTCTACCAAAATAATTGAATTTTTGACTACATTTTTAATAAAATATTAATTTTCAATAAAAAAAATTTTTTAATAAAATTTGGTAAATTTTTAACCAAAGAAATGAACTTTTAACTAAAATAATGCATCTTCAATCAAAAAAATAAATTTGTTATCCAATAGTTGAATTTTAAACCCAGAAGATGAATGTTCAACTAAAAAAGATACATTTTCAGCAAAAATAGAATAGATTAATTATAAGTTAGAGAAATATGTTTTTAACTAAAAGAAATAAATTTGAAACGAAATGGTTAAATTTTCAACCAAACAGATTAAATACCTCTAAAAAAGATTTTTTTTTAAGAAAATGAAATTTCAACCAAAAAGATTAAGTTTTCACCAAAAAAGAATAATTTTTAACGAAATGCAAGAATTTTTCAATAAGAAGGTTAATTTTCTAACAAAAAAGACCAATATTTAATCAAATAGATAAATTTTTATAAAAAAAATAAATAAACTGTTAACAAAAAATAGAATGGTTCAATTTTCAGTTAGATAAATAAATTTTTAAGCAAATAAAATAATTTTTAACAATATAGTTTAATTTTCAACCAAACAAATTCATTTTTTACAAAAAAGATTATATATATATATATATATATATATATATATATATGTATATATATATATATATAAAAATTTGGCAAAAAATGGCAGTTAAATTTTTAGTTAAAAAAATTAATTTTTAACCAAAGAAATAAAATTTTAATCAAAAAGATTAATTTTCTACCAAGAAAGAATAATCTTTAATAAAATACATGAATTTTCAACTAAAAATGGTTATTTTCTATTGAAAAGACCAATTTTCAACCAAAATAGATGAATTTTCAACTAAAAAAGCTCAATTTTCAAAAAAAAATAGATTTTTTTAATTTTAAGTTGAAAAAATATGTTTTAAAGCAAATAAAATAAATTTTCTACCAAATAGTTAAATTTTTATTCCAAAAAATTAATTTGTAATAAAAGAACTAATTTTTCAACCAAAAAAATAAATTTTCAACCAACAAGATTAATTTTCTACCAAAAAAGAATAATTTTTAACAAAATACATGGATTTTCAACAAAATATTTTCGGTTTTAATGGAATTTTAAGTCTAATAGTTACATTTTTTACCAAAACGTTAATTTTCTACCCAAAAAAAAAAGTTTGCAAAAAAATAGATGAATTTTCAGGTAAAGGATTGACGTTCAACTAAACATAAAATAGTTAAATTTTGAATATAAAAAAAAAAATAATTTTCAAGGCAAAGAAATGAATTTTGAAGCAAAAAGATTAATTTTCTGCCAAAAAAAATTAATTTTCTAAAAAAAAAAAAATTAATTTTGAACAAAACACATGAATTTTTAATTACATTTTTTTTGATAGGCATTAAATATTGTTGGTAGAAAGTTCATCCGTTTGGTTGAAAATTTAAAGATTTAGTTGAAAATGTATTTTATTTTATTAAAAACTTATTTCTCTAACTTAAAATTAAACTATTCTATTTTTTGTTGAATATTTATATTTTTTAGTTAAAAATTCATTTATTTTGTTAAAAATTATTCTCTTTTGGCAGAAAATTAATCTTATTCGTTGAAAATTCATTGCTTTGATTAAAAATTAATTTTTTAAATAAAAATTTTAACTACATTTTTTATCGATTTTTTTATATCTGTTTGGTTGAAAATTTATTTTATTTGATTAAAAACTTATTATAACTTAAAATTAAACTATTCTATTTTTTATCTTTTTTTTTGTAGAAAATTAACGTTTTGGTTGAAAATTCAACAATAAGGTTGAAAATTCCATTAAAAATTAAAATATTTGGTTAAAAATTCATGTATTTTGTTAAAAATTATTCCTTTTTGGCAGAAAATGAATCTTTTTTGTTGAACATCTATTTCATTGGTTGCAATTTTTTTATTTAAAATTAATTATTTAACTGAAAATTTAACTAAATTTTTTGTCAACATTGTTTTCGATAGACATTTCATCTTTTTGGTAGAAAATTCATTTGTTTGGTTGAAAATTTATATTATTTGTTTAAAAACTTATTTCCCTAACTGAAAATTAAACTATTCTATTTTTTGTTAAAAATGTATTTTTTTTTTAGTTAAAAATTCAACTATTAGGT
Source organism: Amphibolips quercusostensackenii (assembly GCA_032357855.1). NCBI lineage: Eukaryota > Metazoa > Arthropoda > Insecta > Hymenoptera > Cynipidae > Amphibolips > Amphibolips quercusostensackenii. The sequence goes on from JAUELO010000100.1 coordinate 10,424,377, forward strand.
TGAAAATACAAAAAAAAATAAAAATATTCGGTTCAAAATTCATGTACTTTGTTAAATATTATTCTTTTTGGATAGAAAATTAATCTTTTTGTTGAAAATTCATTTCTTTGAATGAGAATTAGTTTTTTCAATTTTTTTCTAACTTAAAATTAAACTATTCTAATTTTTGTCAAACATTGATCTTTTTTTAGTTGAAATTCATCTATTTTGTAGCAAAATTTGTCTTTCTTTGATATAAAATTACCGTTTTGGTTGAAAAATCAACAATTAGGTTGAAAATGACTTTAAAAATAAAAATATTTGGTTGAAAATCCATGTATTTTGTTGAAATTATTGCTTTTTGGTCGAAAATTAATCTTTCTAGTTGAAAATTCTTTCTTCTGGTTATAATTTTATTTCATTGAAAATTAATTTTTTAACTAACAATGTAACTAAATTTTTTCTCGAAATTTTTTTTTTCGGTAGACATTTCATCTTTTTGGTAGAAATTCATCTATTTGGTAGCAAATTTAAAGATTTCGTTGCGTTAAAACCTTATTTTTTTTAACTTAAAATTAAACTATTTTATTTTTTGTTGAAAATTTATTTACTTGGTTGAAAATGATTTTTTATTGAAAATAAATTTTTTAACGAAAAATATAACTAAATTTTTTATTGAAATTTTTTTATAATCTTTTTGGTAGAAAATTCATCTGTTTGGTTGAAAATGTAACGATTTTCTTGAAAATTTATTTTATTTTATTAAAGGCTGTGTCTAGTCGTCCCGACAAATTGGGGGACTTGGAAAAGGGTATGGGCTAGTCGTCCCGAATTTTCGGGATGACTAGCCAAGCGGGTGAAAAATATTGGACTGGTCATCCCGAATTGCGGGACGAGACACTTCGTTTATTAAAAACTTATTTCTTTAACGTGAAATTAAACTATAATATTTTTTGTTAAAAATTAATTTTTTTAGTTGAAAATTCGTCTATTTTGTTGCAAAATTTGTCTTTCTTGGTAGAATATTAACGTTTTGGTTAAAAATTCAACTATTAGGTTACAAATTAAAAAAAATTAAACTATTTGGTTGAAAATGTAACGATTTCGTTAAAAATTAATTTTATTTGATTACAAACTTATTTCTCTAACTTAAAATTAAAATATTATATTTTTTATTAAAAATTTGTCTTTTTTGGTAGAAAATTCATCTTTTGTGTTGAAAGCCAACTATTTGTTTAGAAATTGATTTTTTTTATTGAAGATACATCATTTTACGTAAAAGTTTATTTCTTTGGTAAAAAATTTAACAAACTTTGTTGAAAATTAGATTTTTCTGAAATGATTTTTTTTTTTTTGAATGTAGATATTTCATTTTCGTTTAAAAATTGATCTTTTTCAGTTAAAAATTCAATTATTTTGTTTAAAACTCGTATTTTTGGGTTGTAAATTCAACTTTTTTTTCAAAAATTCAAATAGTCGAATTTAATTTTACCTTGATGAATAGTTTATCCGGGAATACCTTGAAAATGTATTTTTTATGTTTTTTAAATGTGAAAAAAATTTAAATATTATACACGCGGAGATTCATATTTTGTAAATGAAAAAAATGATCGGACAATTTTAAAGAATTGTACGTGGAAAAAATGGTGTTATTCATATTGTATTTACTGGAATTTTCTCGCTATAATACGGAAACTTCTGTGAATCATATGAAACGTTTTCAAATTATATCAAATTTTCTGTGAAACCTACAGGAAAATGTTGTAAAATAAACAGAGTTTTTTTCCTAAAGAAAGTGTAATTAGTGCGCGCATAGCCGTACAATATTCTGATAATTTTAAAATTAAAATCTCTCTGTAACTAATATTCAATATTTTATTTATTGAACTACTGTAAAAAATGTTTTTAAAAAATCTAGCGGAGAATAAAACATTACATAAGACTATTGTCACCTGCATAAAAAAAAAAACAATGAACTAACCTATTCTCTTGTATTCACTAAGCAAGAATGTCAAAAATTGAACACTGTCAAATGTCAACAAAAAATGAGTCGCTGTGCCTCCAATAATTAAAATCTTCCAGAAAAGTCTCTAAATTAATCTGCCATAAATTTAACAGTTTTTGAAACCGTTATTTCTATATTTAAATCTCTCCTTATGTCAATCCAGGAGCAAAAAACCCTGCAAACACAAACACAATTTTTCTCCGTTTTTTTTAGACTCTGCTAACGTAACCCTAACTGCACACCAATCGATGACTGACACCTGAACGAAATAACACCTGATCGCGTCCTCGTAATATTTATCAAGTAAATACGGTCTAAAATAGCAAAGTGCACTCCAGATATATACAATGAAGTATAGACAACCTTGCCTAAACTTACCTACGCCACGGTCGCCGACGAGGAGGATTCTGACGTTACGGCGAGGAAGTACCTGACGCTGTTGCACCATACTTTCCTTCAGAAGCACCTAGTGCAGGCAGTGTTCCTGATCCCCGAGGATCTTTCAATTCAGGAGCGAAAACATCGCCACTTTAATATTCCACCAACTTCACAAGCCGAACGCTTTCGAACCTAACCTATATTTTTCCTCTCGCGCCACTTTCTTCCAGCGGAGGATCCCTGCGACGGAATTTTCGAGTTCTAGGTCCTCGCTACACTTGTCATTTTCACCGAGAGAGGTTGTCAAACAACGATTCTTGAATATCCGGATACCGTCAAGCAGAAGGAAAAAGCGAGGCGAGAAAAAAACTTACCCGCGGATCCGCGGCGAACGCTCTCGGAGGCGCTCGACGAAGTTCGGAGTTCAGCAGTTCGGCTGGGGGCACTCGGGAGGCTTTTGG
>JAUELO010000100.1:10548250-10558676 GCA_032357855.1 Amphibolips quercusostensackenii
AAAAAAGTGGAAAAGAAGGAAATAGGGGAAGGAGTATGAAGTCTGAAATATGAACGTGATTGTCATACTTATTTACATAGTACTGTAATGTTGCAGGATTATCTTTTGAAAAATTCGCAAACCTTGTTAAACTTCATTATCAAAAGGCGAACTAAACATTATCTAATTTCAGATCGTTACCACCGCGACCCCCCCCCCCCCTCCTGTTACGAACCGTAGTTTTTTTGGCGACCTCCACCCCGCCTAATTGCTTCTTGAAAACTCGGTCAATCATACAAAGATTTGCTAATTTCTGAAATGTCCAAACATTTGTGGAACTGTTAAATAGTTTTAGTGGGTTACTATGTGAAATACATTTCTAATGACAAAACTTGAAATTGTGGAATTGTATGCATGGAGATGGCAAACTTGGTGCAGCGACGTATTCTAGTGAAGGTTATATATATCAATTCTGACTACAGAACTGAATACGACCATTGTTCTACGACCGGACATGACCTGTATCACCTTGCTTGGTGTTTGGGTATCCACGAAGGGGTTCTCTCATGCAAGCTTGCTTTTACGCTCACTCGCTGTAAAACGTCCCTGAACCATGTTAAGAGGTCAAAAACCGTACACTAATTTCAAGTCCAGAGGATTTCGGTTTACAACTTTCCTAAAGATCTAATGCTATTTGGAATTTGCAGCAATTTCTCGTTAATTTTACTGATTTTTAATCAGTCTTCAAATAAGTTAAATAATATGCAGTTGAACAGGATTTTCTTGTACGAAGATTGCATTTCCTTTTCAAATTTGATTTTTATAATAGTAGTAGCAAAAAGCGCGCTATGCGCTTTTTATACGTCTCTTATTTTAATTGCCTAGTTATAAAATAAAAATATATATTTTTATTCAAATTACTACAAATATAATTAACAATCATTGATTAAAATAGATATTTGAATAGCTACATCAGCTTTCATGTAAATATTTATCTAATTTTGATTTTAATTGACTTTTAGTAATCTGTAAATTCCATCAAAATGTAAGACTTATTCCAACAGAAAAACAGAATCCAGAAGACCTTCAGGAATTCTGTGTCTTACTAATGTATTCCATTTTTGACACGTACATTTTTTAAATCTTCCCAACTAAATACTTAACAACTTGTTTAGTTTTGAATATTTACACTCTAGAATCATGCAATTTTGTACATATTTTTGAAATAGGTTTATCCTTAACATTTGCAATTGAAGACTCTTGAGTTTTTGATGTGTATAATTTAAGGCCGAGTCTAAACTTCCGAACAGGCGGTACGTTTATGTAGGTTTATAATATGGTCGAGCCTAAACGCACGGACCTGGAAAAGGGAAAGCGTAGATGGAAAAGAAGGGGACGTGGCTTGTTTCTGGATATATAGATACTACCCCATAATTTAAAGTAATATAATTTTAAATGTTTGTTTTAAAATTTTCAATTTTGAAGATTCACCATTAAGAACTCTTCAAATATAAGAAATGCAATTCCAATTTCTCCAATTTTCAAGAGTTACAATTGAAATCTTTTCAATTTCAAAGACCTATAAATAAATATTCCTAAATTTTTATGATTGTAAAGATTGAAAGTCAAGTTTTCAGTTCTACATCTTCCAAGTTTAAGAAAATTTAGAATGTGAATCATTAAAATTACAGAATTTTAAATAGCAAAACGTAAAAATTGCCTTATTTTTAATTAAAAATTGTCAAAATTCAAAATACTTTGATTTTTGGGAACTGAAAATTAGTTTTGTCATTTTAAAAAGTTACAATAGAAAATTCTTTAAATTTAGGTATGTACAGATCAAAATTCTTAATTTAGATGATTTTGAAGATAAAAAGACAATTTTTCAATTTTCAATCTTCCAATTTAAAGATATTTCGAAAGTACATCGTTAAAATAACAGAATTTCTAATTATAAGTTTTAAATATTAAATATTTGTCAATTTTAAAAGATTTATAATTTAAAGTTCTGCAATTTTAAAGAGATATAATTAAAAATTCTTAAAATTTGAAAATATAGAATTGCAACTTATTTAATTTCCAAGATTTATACTTTAAAAGGTTGTTATTTTAAATATTTTTTTTAATAGTTCAATTTTGAAAATTTACAGGTGAGAATTTTTTAATTTTGATGATTTGCAGTTTGAAATTCTTGAACTTTCAAGAGATGTAATTGAAAACTGTTTAGTTTTAAAGACGTAGGAATAGAATTTCTTTAATTTGGATGATTTCGAATATCAAAACTCAGGTTTTCAATTCTAGGTCTATCAAATTAAAGAAATTTTTAATGTAAATTATCAAAACTGCAAAATTTTTAATTTTAAGACTTAAAACTCTTTAATTTCAACGATTTGCAATTTAAATTATTTAATTTTAGAGATGTATAAATAAAAATCCTTAGATAGTAAAACCTAATATGTTTCTAGTTTTCAATTTTAAATGTTAAATTTTGAAGATTTACCATTAAAAATTCTCCAATTTCAACGCTTTGCAATTATAGATTCTTCAAATTCGAATATTTGCAATGGAAGACTGTACTATTTATTGTGTATAACAGAAAATGATGCAACTTTAAATGCTTATTTTTTTAAACTGCGAAATACCTGGTCATATTGAAAAACCAATGTTTCTCTAAACAGAAAATTTTTCATACGAAACCCTCGAGAGTCCGACCGCCGCATCGCATAGCTTATCTATAAGAAAAAACGAAGGAACAAGAATATATTCGAGAAATAGTATCGGAGACAGAGTATCAGCAATATATAGAAGATTATATTCTATCAGAGGACAATTATACAAAGCAGTTAGGTCTGTAAAATTATTTTCTGATAGTAGATTTCCTATAACTAAGGAAGGCATCATCGGAACACTATTTCTATACTCTTATCAGTTTTACTTGTCCAACAGCTCACTCCAGCTCGATAAAAGCGGTAAAAGCGATGGTATCCTTGTCTTAAAGAACACTATAAAAATGATAAACGTGAAAACAAGCAAAAAAGCATGGGCACATTCTCATAGAAGACAATGCCTACATTTCAAATTCTATCTATCGTATTTTTGACTCACAAGTTAGGGTAAGAGCACCAGTAAATGGCACCTTGAAAGGAAATTTAGACTTTAGGAAATAAAGAAGCACATCAAACATTAAATTCTGAAACAATGATAATTATACCTACACTCCAAACTTTACACAGAATACACGGGAATGTTGAATTATTATACAAAGTTGACGAAAGCTTAAAAATTATCAAAAATATGTGGGTAATCCCGAAATTTTAGTGATTGGCACTGATAACCCCAGCTATTGGCACCCCCCCCCCTTACCAGTAATTGGCATTACACTCACATAACCTCTTAAAATTTCTGTTATTGCATTAAAACATTGATTAAAAACAAATTGTGCATCTGACAATAATGAATAATTTTTCTATAAGTAATTCTAAATTTATTATTTTATAAATTTTGTTTTTGAACAAGCTAATAGCTTTGACAGCAGCTATAAAGCTTAGCGATGTCACATGTGTTCTTCTGCATACGTTTTTCTTTCGTCAGAGATACTCTCTAATGGATATACATATGCGAAGAAATAAAATGAAAAACATAAATTTTAATAATATTCTTACTTTTTGCTTTAAACTAGTACAATTAAGAAACAAACTCAAACATGAATATATAAATATAGTCAAAATAAATCGCCCATCGATTGAATAAAAACTTTGGCTAACTATAATAACATAAATCCCTGCGTAATATTGAAAATATTGTACGACAATATTATTAAACATAATATGTATGAAGATAATAAAATTGTATTTATAATTTAAATAAAAATCATATTTACTTATACCTAAAAGCCTAAAAAGAGTAAATAATATGAAAAAAATTTTGAAGGTTACGATTACCGGTATATGAATGCCAGCTTCATTTATTATCATTTTTAGCTACTTTTGCGTCTATCTAATCTACTTTTGCCGTTTCGGCACTTTTAGCGCTTCATTTGATAAAAAATACGTGAAACGCTTCACTTGCTTTATAGCATGCGGTCTGGTCATTGGCACAAAGGTGTCAACGACTAGAGACCATACATTTTAAATTCTTGGCACCCTTAAAGTTAAAGAGAATTAAATATTTTACACCGTAATCTGACATTATTTTGCATGAGTTGTATATATCGTTTTGTGCAAAGATGATAGTGGAATTACAATAAGATCAGTAAAATACGATGAATTTTTGCATTTTCTTAATATTTAACAACAAATTAAAGGGAGTGCCAATAACAGTACTCTGAAAGATTTTGCTCCTGTACAATGAATAGTTATTTCTGAAGTAATTTTTCGCGCTAAAACCGAATCCGGCCTTAGAATTGCTTTATCACCTCAAGTTTTTGAGGTATCCTAACCATAAAGTGCAAAAACACTGTTTTTTGACATATTTGGGGTTATGTAGCATCGCGATTTTTTTTCTGAAAAAAACTACACAGAACATCTTAAAGTACAAGGATTCGCCTTTTGAATGCCATTAAGTTTGCTCAAATATTCTTTTCGCCGAGATATCGCATTTTGAAAATTTATTCGAAAATGCATTAAGGTCCACGCGGACATGAAACAGTCGATTGGTTTCTTTCATTAGGAGACACTAAAAATGTTTAAAAATCAATAACAGGTTAATTTTTTTTTATGTAAAAGAACCTGCTCTTTAGAATAAAGTCAGATTATCACAATTTGTTTGAGCAAAATATAATATGGCCGCCCAAAGTTGACTAAAGTTACAGTATCGTCTGTTCAACTTTTATGAACTATTTCTTTATTTTAATTTAAGAACAGCATTTTTAGTCAAGTAATATTGTACTATCGAGATTTATAATGATAAATAATGTAAAAAATGTCGATAACAATCGTATTCAACATGGTGGGATCGTGGACATTAATACATTTTCGAATATTGAGAAATGCGTTTATATAAAATATTCAAAATGCGATATCTCAGTGAAAAAAAAGATATTTGGGCAAGAACAACGGCATTCGAAAGGGGAAGACTTCTACTTTAAAATGCTGTGTATAGCTTTAAAAAAAACGCGATGCTACATAACCTCAAATATGTTAAAAACCGTGTTTTTTGCACTTTTCGTTTAGGACCTGACGCGATAGAGAAATTCTGAGCCCGGATACGTTTTGAGCGTAAAAGATTACTTCAAAAATAACCTTTTCATTGTCCAGGAGAAAAAAATTTTCAAAATCTTGCAGGGTAGTGTAACCGGCTCAGTGCCAACGACTAGTGCGCTTACCCAATGATTCCCGTAAGCAACGAAACCAAGACAGACTTTAGATTAAGCGATGAAGAGATAAATTATAAGTTTATCAACGTTGGCCTAGAACGAGAGGAACGTGTAACTTACATTATGCAGGAGAATTCAAATGCTAGATTAAAATTAATGAACACAGCTCATAGAACACACATTAAAAAAATAAGCAACACCTATCACGACATTTTCTTACTACAAGAAGATCACACTACCCTTCACAAGTCTAGTGTCACATGGGATCATCTTAGAAGACGAAGCGAACAATTATATACATCAACTGCGACATCCGGAATGCCACAAAGAAGTAATTTTAAATCAGGTAAATGAAATATTAACTAAAACAATAATAGAATCTTAGAAATTATTATTTAATTTACCACTTTGTGTCATCTCGAAAGAACACGAAGCCTTGGGAAAAACTAAATGGAGGCTTGTAATTGATTTTAGAATGCTAAACGAAAAAACAGATAAAGATGCCTACCCACTTCCTGTAATCGTCGAAATTCTAGACCATCTAGGAAGGCATTTTCTACGCCCGAAGGACATTTTCACTACAATCGCATGCCATTTAGGCTCAAATAAGCATTAAGAGAACTAGTAGAAAAAATATGCTTTGCTTTAGACGAAATTTTTGTCTTTGAAATTACACTCCAAGAACACAAAGAAAATCTGGTTATCTTACTTGAACGTTTGCGGGATACTGGACTTAAACTTTAACCAGACAAGTGTGAGTTATTTCGACCGGAACTGGACTTCATGGGACATGTGACTACGGAAAACTAAGTCAAACCAAACCCATATAAAGTATTACCTGTCCGAAATTTCAAAAGACCTGAGGAACAAAAAGAAGTCATATCCTTCTTAGAACTAGCTGGATATTATTGAAAATTCATTTTTAAAAAACTTCTTTACAATTGCTAAACCACTAACAGAAGTAACTAAAAAAATCAACCCTTTAATTTGACGCCTTCTTACGAAACAAGTTATAGAATATTGAAAGATGCTCTTTGCTTAGCACCGGTCTTAAGATATAATGCTTTTAAGGACACATTAGCGTTGACCACCGATGCAAGCAATGTTGGACTGGGGGGATTTTATCTCAAAAGGGGTACCCAGTTTGCTATATCTCAGGAACTCTAAATAAATCTAAGCTTAAAATCGCAACTACCGATAAATAAACTTGAGGGGAGCTAAGGGGTTAGGGAGTTCAGGGATCTTTAACTCTGGGCAGTTAAGCGGTTCCGAAAATATCTTCTCGGGCGTAAATTCATCGTAAAAACAGACCATTAGGCTTTGACTTGGCTTTTTAACATAAAAAACCCTTCTTCCAGGTTAATAAGGTAAATATTTCAGATGGAAGCATACATGTACAAGGTCGTGTATAAAAAAAGCTGATGCGCTTTCGCGAATGCGCCTTATTCAAGATTAAAATCTCTTAGTAGAATCGCGAGAGAATGCAGAAATCAATCAGGTAAATAATTTCCATAAAGTCTATGAGACTGATACATCATCATTAGTAAAACATAACGAACTGATTTCTGAAATATTGCAAAATCACAAACCGGAACAAAACGTGGAGCATAGTTAAGTTTCGTATCAAGGATCCTTTATTTAACATTGCGGAACAAGTACACATCTGAGATATGTTGAATTTTCTACTACAGACAAAATTTACAGGACACACATTTTTCCTGTGTGAAGGACCTGATAAAGAGTTATGTGAAAAAGAAAAACAAAAATTATTAAGTAAGGCAGGCGTAACCGTGAAGTGGCTGCTGGTCACTTTGGCGAAAATAAAACTATCAAGAGGCTACGCGAACAAACATCTTGGGAAAATATGAAGAAAGACGTAATTCACTTCGTTAAAAAATGTCAAGCCTTTCAACGCAAAAAACTGACCCGAATTCATCCCAAGGTTGAAGCAGTCATTCCGGAAATGCCGACGCAGCCAAATCAGAAAATCGCAAAGGACATATATTTTGTCTATTGCCAGTAACATTTAGTGGAAACAAGTATATATTGTCCATTCAAGATGTGCTCGTAAAATATATCATTCTTATACCACTACAGGAAACGACGAGCCAAAGTATACTAACTAATCTGCTGGATCATTACATTTACATATTTTCTTTTCCAAAGCATATCTCAACTGACCAAGGCGTTGAATTGGTATTGAAATTGGTTCAAAAATTGGCAAACCTTTTTTGAATCAAGCAAATTAAAACAACTGCTTTCTATCCACAAAGTAATGGAGTACTTGAGAGAACTCACGGAACAATAAAAGATTTGTTAGACATATATGGATGAAAACGAGACGGAATGGTACTGATTTTTGAACCTAATATGCTTAGCATTTAATACCGCAGTTTAAGAAAGCACAGTATTAACGCCATTTGAAATGACCTGTGAAAAAAAAACAATTTACCTTCAGCCTCAGCAACAACGAAGTTATTAACCCATAAAGAATTGTTAAACGTTTGGCGAAAAAGACATGAGGAGTATTTGGGAAATAGAAGAACGGCCATTCAAATCACGAAAGAACAATTAAAAAGACAGCAAGGTGCAAGAATAATCATCAGCAAACCTTTGTTTGAATCAAGATATTTAGTACTATTGCATAATGATAGAAAAGCAAAATAATTAGAAAGTGTATGGCTTGAACCTACTACCAATAGCTTAATCGGTTTATTCTATGTTTCAGGAACTGTTTTTAATGATGTACATGATATTGTGCGATCTTCTTCTTGAAAAGAAAAGGCAACGGACATTCTATTTCACTGACGTACGAGTGTCTGTTAATCCTTATTTCAGTATTCGCACTTAAAAAATGCGGAGTTTGCTCATTAATTCAAAAATGTCTTCCTAAACTTGGCATTAATTTTTGTTGTGTCAAGAATAAGTTAATTAACGAAATAATACCACAAGTTGTCACCTGCGTACCAGCGAGCTAGCCCGCGATCGATATATAGAGTAAGTTAAGTAATGAACCTATTAAGTTTAGAAAGAAGTAATCTATGCAAGAAATTAAAAGAAATTTCGGAAATTTACTCTAACAGGGGAGCGAGGTGTAAAGCTAGAAAGAATAAGTGAAAATATTCTAGCTTTATAAAGGCACTCTCCTAAACTAGAATATTTCCATAGGCTAAGATTAGATAGATATCACTCCCTCCCATTTCATTATAAGGGCAGTAGGCTGTACTCATTCATCGCGGGACCAACTAGGCGGGGCCTCGGCTTAACGTCATTCCTTATATAGCTGCTACGGCGCCAACTACTGTCTTAAATAAACTGAATGACCAGATCTACGAATTTACGTCAGCTTAAATGTAATTAAAGTAACTTTTTGTTTAGACCATCACAATGCAATATTAAAGAAATATGTTGCATATTTTCTATTATGTACCAATTAGTACCTTTTGTAATAATTTAGCCTTTAGATAATTTTTATGCTGAATTTTTTCCAATTTTTTTACTTTTGTCTTTTTATTTTTAGATTACGTTTCACATTTTGTTTTTGTATGTATTTCTGAATAGCTGATGATGGTTTTAAAAAATATTTTTCATATGTACTTTTGTTTTTTTCTTAGATCTGTGAAATTGTTTGAAACATGTTCATTTTACGATGTTTGGTTTATTTCGATGGATTCGTTGAGAATAGTGTCACTTGGCCTAGCAGACTAAAAGCTATGTATAAAAAAGGGGGACCTTGGCTTGATGGTTCTCCCCCCTCTTTCTCTCTCTTTCTCTCTCTTTCTTTAAAGGGTGGGATGAAATGTTTTCAAATATCTGTCAATGACTTAAGGGGTCTCTTATTTGAAACCGATGTTGGTTGACGTTGGGACTTTAATACTGCACCACGTATTTTAGAGAGTGTTATTTTTTTAAAAAATAAAATAATTTTTCATAAATATTACTAAGTGACTTTTATTTTCTTGTCTTTTTCAGAGATTGTTGTAAAAAAAGTTATCTTTGTAATATATTAATTTTTTAATTTAAGATTAAAAGGTAATCTAGTTTCTTATGAAAAAATTGTTAATGCAAAACATGCATGAAAAAGATTTATAATTAGAAAACAGACTTCCAGACTACCTTACTTTTCAACTAATTAGAGACAAATATAAATAAAAAATGAATAAAGAGGGAGAAAAAGGGAAAAAGTCAACCAAAAACCAACCTCTCACTTTTTTATTTCTCCGTCTTTTTTATACTACCAGGCGACCAACATGTTTTAAAGCCAATGGAGACCTCGTCATCAGGGATTATTTATAGGAAAACTAACAAGGTTTGAATAATAGACTTTTATACTATTAAACATGAACATACGCCTTGTAATAAAAAAACAGATATAAAATATCCAATCTTGTAGAACATTAATGAAAAGCTGATGAGCATATACAAATTATTTTTTATTATAAGAATTTGTTAAATAATTATTAAGAAATAAAAAATTATCAAAAATTAAATAATTGTAAAGATCAACTTCCTGTGTATAAAAGTATACTATAATCCCATATACACTTTGTTTTACCACCTAGTCATCACGAAAATAATTTATTACTATTAAAAGTCACAATCGCAGTCTCAAATATAAGGAAAAAATTTTTTAAATTCACTATATATTCAATTAAAAAATTTTAAAAAAAGTTAATATATTAAAAAAATATCAAAAAGTTCAGGGTGCGGTATTCAAGCCAGTAAGTCAACTAACATTGATTTCAACCAAAAGAACACTCGAGGCATTGTCAGCTTTTTGGAAACACTCCATCCCACCCTTTAGAGAAAGAGAGAGAGGACCATTAAAAGTAAGGACCCTTTTCTTTAAACATAGCTTTTAGTTTGCTAGGACAAGTGACTCAATTTTCAAATAAACCTAATGAACTAACCCAAACATTGTGAAATGCACATGTTACAAGAAATTTCACAGATCTAAGGAAAAAACCAAAAGAATAAGAAAAGTTTTTGACGAAAAATTTCTAATGCCCAAACTTATTTTTTATAAGTATAAGAGTGATTTATCAATATGAAAAATTATATGTGCATTCTGCATGGTGCGGGAAAACAAACAGTGCAGTTTTGAGGGGCTGGTAAATCCCGCGTGGGAGGGGG
>JAUELO010000127.1:385345-396855 GCA_032357855.1 Amphibolips quercusostensackenii
TTCATAGTGATAATATGCGACTTTTCTTGAGGGTGTTTTCAAGTGTTTTACGGCTGCAGACCCTTTTCACGTCGCTACATATTATGCAGAAGCAAAGTAAAATAGAGCCCTCCTAAAACTGTAGCTGCTAAATTACCGAAGCCTTAGTTTTTCCTGTAAAAAATTCATAAACTGTATCATTTATCCAAAAATCTAGTAAGTCTTTATTATTTTCAGGATAAGAAAAATTGGTACAAAAAATTCAATAAAGTACCAACCTTAGCATGAATTTCAATTAGATTGTTATTTTACATTTTTTGGTACTTTTCCGGGCATAATGCAACGGTTAGGAAAGACGCGGGGAAGTGATAATTATGGACTATCGTTCTTACGCAGAGGGAAAGCAAGGTGACTTAAGAAAACCTTTTTATCCACATCCGTCTTCAGAATTGTTATTTTTAAAAAATATAAGAAAAATTGAAATGAAAATATATTATTTTTTTGTAGGTTCACCTTCCCCAAACCGTGAAAAGTATACCAAACTTTATTACTTAACATAGATATATTGCGGGGAGGACAGTGGGCACAAAGCGTTTTTACATGACCCTTATAAGCTTTGGTTTACAGACCTATAGACGTTGGGCAGCTGGGGTGTAAAAATCAAATCACACCCAATTTTTAGTGTACCTTTCAAACTATTGCAACAAAAGGAATTCAAGATATCCCAACATAAGAGTATATTCTTAAAAAAAGATATGATCTATTTCTTTTTGCAGAATCAAGTTCGCAGTCAAGTAGCGATTGCCCTAACAATTTTCGCCCAGGTCCATGGCAACCTCCTTCTCGTTACTTACCTCAACGTTCTGACGAGCTCACCCCACGTGGACGCTTCAAGTCTCCTCCTGTCAGGCCTACTTCTGACAGATCTTCTCCTACAAGATCTCCACCTATCAGACCTGCTCCTGTCAGATCTTACCCTGACGAGCCTGCTTGTGCTAAGTCTTCTCCTATAACATCTCCATCTATTAGTCCTCCTCCTGACAGATCTCCTCCTGCCACGCCTCCTCATACCGGACCTCCTGTTTTTAAGGTACTAGGATATGGACTTGGACAACTTGGACTTATTCGGCTCATTCCTAAATGTAATCCGTACCAGCGATTCGAATTGCGAAGGTTCACTTTTCAGTCCAATTCACGACTTACAAGGACAGTAGCGAGACATGTCTATAAGCTTATTGCATCCTCAGAACAATTTGTACTTGCAACATCTAATGGTGATGTTTTTGCAATATTAGAGACCAATGGTGCACTTAGTGGAATATATAGTACCAACACACGAAAGTACCGAGTAAAAATAAACATAGCAAGCGGTGTGGTTACGAAAATGACCCCAGACGAAATTAGAGAATGTCCAGTAGGCCGCTGCCGCCTAATAGATGTAAATTTTAATATAATAGTTGCAAAACAGGATTCTCTACATCTAAACCAATAATCTAATCAAAAAAATGTAAACCCTTCACTTAGCAATGCACGGCCGAAAATTTTTTGTGGGCGTTATTAAACAGATTATATGTTTATTATATTATTATTATATGTTTATTTTAAATTTAAATAATTGGAATTAATAGCAGAACTAGTTCCTAAACATTGACAATTTTCTAATACCTACATTAAAACTTGTTTTGTTTCTTTATATTTATAACTTACAAAATTTGTATGTAAAGTTTCAAATTCGTATGACATCTGAAACTCAAGACGTCGCATAACTGATTCGAATATATAAAATTTCATTAATCTATATTGCATTTGGCTGACTCAAAAATATAAATTACATTAACCAAATATAGTTTGGTTTGAGTTATTTAGTTTTGCAGTATTATTTTATTTAAACTACCATTTTTTTCATATAGTATAGTACATTTTTGTAGCTGAAAAACAAGTAAAACTTCCACCAATCTTTTGCTAAATTTGTTGGTTGAAATTTTAATTAAGTATTTGAATTTTCATCTAGAAAAGATAAACATTGTACATAAAATTACATAAATAAATTTGCGGCTATAAAAATTCATTTTCAAGCAGAGCAGACTAATAATTAATATTGCACCTAAAGAAGATATAAATTTTAAATAAAACACAGTTCAATAAATCAGAAACGACTAAATGTTAACCAAATAGAAGTATTTTAACTTAAAATATACATTTTTAGCCAAAGAGACGAATTTTTAACTAAAATTATGATTTTTGAATCAAAAACAAATTTTAACAAAGAAGTTCAATTTTCAACCAAGTAGTTGAGCTTACAACCAAAAAGATGATCTTTAGCCAAAAAAATTAAATTCTCACGAAAAAGATTAACTTTTCAAAATAAACATGGATTTCAAAAAAAAAAATAGCCAAAAAGTTGAATCTTCAACTAGCCAACATGAATTTTGAGCCAAAAATCTAATGTTTTAAGTTTTATTTGAAAAATAAATTTTCCACAATAGACAGGAATTTTTAAAGCTTAAGTTAAATTTGTTCTGTTTTGATAGGGCGCGTAGGTTTTTTTAAACGTAAAAAAATAACATTGAAAATATAATAATATACATTTATTAAATTGATACATTCTTAGGGTAGATGCGAATAAATATAACTGCCTAATAAGGAGCACATATTAAAGTAAGCATCCAAATTTAAGTACTTTACTTTGCAATATGTGAATAAGCATTCTTGGACCGAAGTAGCTTGAAAGAAAGAACAGTCACTATCAGCAAATTACAGTTGTCGATGAGTTTATACGACAGACGCCGTTGAAATTTGCTTATAAAATATGGATGAAATTTCCACATATAAACCGTAATCTGAAAAAGATAAAATTAAAGTCAATGTAATCCAGGAAATACGAATTTTTGTATTCTAGTGAAGCAAAAGAATGCACATTATTTGCAGTGTAAACTATAGTTCCTTCTCTAATTGTAAAATATGAAAATCTTTCACACTCTGGTTTTATACTTGGTATTATTAAAACTGGTGTATGAAATACAAATACAATATCTAAATATAAAAAATAATCTCAGGAAGATAAAATTAATGCTTTAACAAGATAAGAACTTTTTACACTAATGTGGCAAAAGAATACACAGTATTTAAACTGTTAGTTATAGTTTTTTTTCTTATTTGAAAAGATGAAGATCGTTCATATTCTGCGCCTATACTTGGTGGTTAATTCTATAGGTAAGTACAATAATATAATATATACATTCGAAAACATTTTTGAGATTTTCGACAATATAAATTCGTTTGATTTAGTTGACATTCTTTCATAACTATTATATTTCATCCAACTTTTTTCTGTGTTCGTCCGAAATTAGTAGAAGTTTTATCTGGATTTCTCTTAAGCAACTAGACACATCTGAATATTGATATGCAAAATTAAGGGTGCCTCATATGTGCACGTGCATCACAGAATCTGTGTAGTTCGTAGGAAACAGAGGACGTACGAAATCCGATCCAACAAGGTATCTTAATCCCTGAAAAATACCAAAGATTATCTCGATATTCAAGCCATCGATTGTGATCCTTTATCGGATGAGGATCGTCCCAAGAAATCCTTAAAAGCCACAGCAGTTGGATAAAGATCTCGGCCGTAATCATTACTACCGTAATAATATAATAATAATTATAACCAGCCTAGGGGATCAAAAAGTTGAGCTATCCGTCTGAGAACTGATTTCTTTGTTACGACCTGCACACAAGCTGTTAGATCAACATTAAATGTGAAGACATCTTTCTCCGGATTCCAATTGAGACCTAGCATTTGAACAGATTTTTGAGCTGGAAGGGACTTGGGTTGCGATAAAGCCTGATGTTCTTCTGGTATTTTTTTTAGTAATTTAAGATTATTAGATATCTACTTTCTAAAGGGAAAACCGCCTACTTTGAATAGATGATTTAACTGATTCTGAAGAAGTATGGCTTCGTTTAAGGTATCCGCACCCGTAATTACATCATGAATGTAAGTCCCTTGATAAATTGCTTTAGCGTTAAGAGGATAATTTTGCCCCTCATCAATTGCGAGTTGCTGTAGACATCGAAGAGCGAGAAAGTGTGCAAACGATAATCCGTATGTGACCCTTGTCAGACGATAAGTTTTAACTGGGTCCTCGGGTGATTTTCTCCACAGGATCAGTTGAAGAACTTGGTTATATCGATGCACCTGAATCTGTCTGTACATCTTCTCGTCATCAGCACTCGCAACAACGACATGGAGTCTCCAGCGCAGTACAATATCCATCAAGTTGAGTAGAATAATAGGTCTAATGTTCAAGCATTCGTTAAGCGAAATTCCAAGTTCCGTTCGCTGAGAACCATTGAAGACCACTCGGAGCTTAGTGGTTGTACTTGAAGGCTTCCAAACTATGTGATATGGTAAGTAAAATGATCGAAAACTATCTCGACGAACAGAAGCCTCGTTATCAGGAACCATGTGACCAAGAGTGAGATACTCTTCGAGGAACTTATCATAAGCATCGGCAAGAGTCACGTCACGCGTGAGGCGACGGTCCTGGCGATGCAACATTCGAAGAGCTGGATTGCAAATTGCGCTTCATCGAAAGCGGAACCACGTACCTTCCCTCCTTAGGTGTGCAAGAATGAGTAGAAACGAAGAAATTATCACACTCCTGATCATCAGCTGTCAATATGATTTTAGGGTAAATTTCCTGTTCCTTCTAAAATTTTTGAAGATAGAAAGTCACGTCTTCCTGTGAGGAAATGTGCATTTCAACGGCTTTGTTAGATTCATAGCTGGAAGCTGCTGGTAAATTGCCTATAGTTTTTCCTGATAAGGTCCAACCAAAATGGGTCTCCTGAGCAACAGGAGTGGTAGAAGTTAATTTACGAATGTTTCGAAAAAGTAAATATGAATAGGCATCTGCTCCTATGATCACCTCTATCACCTTATTGCTAACTAAGTCTGGATCCGCCAGACGTAATCCTGAAATGCAAGGCTATTCTCCAATATCTCTTTGAAATGTGGGAAATATGGCGTTGAACACGGAAGCACAACCGCATCTAAATGATATTTGAAATCAGATTTAAAGTATGGTGACAAAATGCATGAGACGGCACCGTTTGTCGTAGATGCACGTTTTTTACCTACAGTTAGAAGGCCTAAGTCACAACTCGAGCGAGATAGTCGGAGGCGTTGTGCGAGTGATTCTGAAACAAGTGACACTTCAGAACCGATATCAAGGAGAGCTGACACTAACTCTGAGGAACCATGCCTTGATGTGACCGTAGAATAGCTGTAAGTAACAGACCCTTAGCCCGAGGACGAGTCACGTGATGTGCAAATAGATGATTTGTCGTCGAGGACTGCGATTTTTCTTCCTAATTTGATGATGATTCTTTAATATGGTCAATTGTGGATGTGTCCTGATGAAGCATGGTGTGATGTTTCTTGTCACATATACGACACTATCTCGATGACGAACACTCGTTTCCTAAGTGCTGACCTAGAAAATTGTAGCAAAGTTTCTCCTTTGAAGCCAACTCCTTTCGTTGGATTGTATTTAATGCTCAGAATTGTGGGCAGTACATCAAGAAATGCTGCTGTCCACAGTGGTGTAGCACTTTCGACCGTGATCATCGATCTGGTCAGTAGTGACATGTGAGGAAGCTGCTGAGCCCTTTGTTGAACCACGATAACACCTGTTCTGTTTCGATGCTTGAGAGTTCGCGGATCACCTTGAGTTTGAGGAATCTTTGGATGCTGAAGATGAAGCTCTTGCTTCTGTTGATTTTCCTTCAAGAATTTCCAACGTACGAACTTTGCTGCTGAGAAATGTATGCAAGGATAAGTAACAAGGAGACTCGGTTGAATCGACAAGTGACGTTTCCCATTCACGTCGAGTCTGATGATCCTAATCTATCGCAGTATTCTCCCATTGCTTGAGACCGGGAACTGATTCCGCTGACAGATGCCGCAAGGCAAAAAATAATCGATAAATGACAATTAATTTGAATTCGCTTATTCTCATGTCGATCAACCAACAACTTCCACGCGCGCCTGTAATCGTCATTTTTGACAGGAATGTTCTTTAATAACTAAGCCGGTTCACCAGATAAGTTTGTCTTTAAGTGGTGTAACTTCACGATATCTGCAATTTTCGAATTTTCATCGATTAATGATTTTAACAAATTTGATAAATTCGACCCCTCAGTGTAATTACCTGAAAATGTCGGTAAAGTTATTTTCGGAAACGATTTAGTTGAATTGGAAGAAGTACGTGGGGTGACATTAATGGATGATTCATTTACATCACGAGATAAAAGTGCATCGAATGCATCGAGGTACATCCGTTTGAAGTTTGGTACCATTTCTCAACTTGTGATGATGAGGTATTCCATGACCTTACTAAGTGGGGATTTTAATAATTCCACACGTTGTGACTGAAATTTTACGAAATTCGCTTTCAATGTTTGTAACCGAGCTGTCAACAAACCACGCGTATGAGGAGTTCGAACTCCTTGAAACGTGTCCTTAATACGATTAGCAAGTTTCAATTGCTCGAGCAGGTACATTTCCGCCTGTTGTGTTGACATTTTGACGGTAATGCAAAACACAACAGAAAACTACAAAAACACGTATGAAATTGTTAAAGTACTAAGCCGACGTTTAAAAATTGATTTATATTTAAGGTCGCGATGTACCAATGATACGAAAGCACTGCCGCCATTCATTTACATGAATTAGAAATTACACAAGTCATGAGTTGTAATTTCAAACACTTTAATAGGGCATAATAAGGCATATCGAAACACACGAATAAGCAACTTACAAACCTGGAGCCATCCTTTAAAAGTCAATAATTCTCTCTAGCTTATGCAGTTATCCATTTGCAATGCATTCAACTTTAACATTACAATCCCTAACGGTCACAAGTCACTCCGAATATTATCGGGAGGAACACTGTCAGTAAACAATGTCTAATTGTCACAATTGCACTCACAAAGACTTGCAGTAAAGTGCACCAAAAAGTTAAGCATTCGCGAACTCGCCAGAATTCACCAATGAGGATCCGGATGAAGGGCCAAAAATGTTCACGAGATGATTAACAGTATAAACAATTTGTAAAACTGTAGGCAATAATAATGCTCCATTCAGAGACGCCTTTATTTAAAATTTTAATTAATAATTATTTAGCCTGTCTTGATTCATGAAAAGAAGAATCAAGCTCTTCCGTGTTCGCTTGTGGGACGACGACGACTGAGGTGTTCAACGACACACTCACACAAGGTCAGCAAGTCTACCTGCCGAAATACAATACATTGCGAATAGAATAAATAATTGAAGACAAAGTAATTATAAAATTAGAATATGAGAATCGATATTCATAAAATGATCAAATATAGAGCCCTTGAGAGTAAATAGATTAACAGACACTTAAATAAATATATGATAGATAAAACATAATTTGGAATAAAAAAACATTAAGAACAAATAAATCAGTCTTGTAACAACCAACTTGAAAGTTTTTTTTATAAATGCTCATCATTTAATTTTTAAGAGAATTGTTGTTTGCTATTTTTTTCACAGAGTAACAATATAACAAATAAAGTGACAAAATTGGCCATTTGAGCTTTGTGAATTTTTATCTCAAGAAAAAATACAAATAAAAAACTCACTATCAGCCGGAACTGTTGCACCTGTATTTATAGAACATAATTAATTCTAATAATATTTAACCTAATTAATATAAACAGTTTTTATGAACAAATTCTTCTGAGGGTTTTTTTCTCTTAGAAAAAATTGTTGGATTCACGCTAGTTGCTAATATTTTTCGTAAGAATCATAATTTGTAACAAACAATTAGCATAAGTTAACAATTACTGTTTTTATAAACATTTTTATAAAAAAAATTTTTATAAATGAGTTTTTTCTCATAGTTAAATTGATTTTTCAGATCAAAAGTGATTCACAATTGTCTTGAAAGCCATGTATATACTTCAAGCTTTAATAAACATAAATAATGTAGATTGTTAATAACAATTTAATTAAATAAGTCTCCCAATCGGACGTTTTCTCGTAAAAAGAAATTGTTTTTTCTTCAATTATTATTGGAGTGACATTTATTTATATATTTCGAAGACGAACTTACGAAATTGAATAAAAAGTAATTTATATGGTTGTTATAAACAATTTTTTAAACAAAACTAAGATTTATCATTTTTACATGTAAAACGGATGGTTTTTCCACGGAAATTATCCGACAATAAACAGTGATTCTAAAATTGGATATGCGACACTAAATAACAATTCTTGTAATTCTTAATAACAATTTTTATAACAATCTGTGACATTCTGCGGCTGGTCGCAGAAAAAAGTTAATTTTTTAAAATCATTTTTGTGATAATATTATTTGCAGTATTGAATCAAAGAAACAATCGATATTTATAATAATGAGATTATTATAAAAAACCTAAAATAAATAAATCACGATTCAGAACTCGAATCATTCTTGGATTCGAATTGTTCTATTAGTTCATCGAGTTCTTGATCAAGTTCAACTTTAACTTTTTCCCATTCAGGCTTCAAAGATGCAATTAAAAGATCTAAGGACTTAAAGAGTTTGTGAATTAGGTTGTGCATAGTATGTTGCTGAACATTTCAATCAGTTCTTCATTTACTTCAGTTATTTCTGCCATTTGATCAACATCCGAGAAAAACCTGCGAGCTGTATTACCTCAATTGGAGTTGCCAGATCCTTGACTTGGTTGATCAGTTATTAACCCCACCTTCTTTTAAAATTCGTTGCAAATTCTTTCCTTGGCTTCTTTCATCGTTTCCTTATCCTCTTTCTTGGATACACTCCATTTGCAGATTTGTAATCGATAAGCAATATGGATTACAAACTCCATGAAGCTCATCCAAGCATGCAAAGTAGACAGACCAAATTCGAAGTTGGAGACGATTTCTTTCTTCTGCTTTACACGCTCTAGATCATTCTTTTGTGATGGTCTCGCTTTGCAAATGTAGCAATTAGAAGATTATGGAGTATCAGTGAGAGCTGTGCAAACTTTTCCATCCAACATAGTTACGAGTAGCTCCATTTATGTTGTAACTATGTACACACCATTAGTCGTAGTAATTGTTGTGGGCCTAAGCTTCTGAATTTGAGTCTTAAATTTTTGATTTCCGATTTCGTCAATTCCTTTTCTTCCTTTGCATATTTAATCATGATAGGTATACAACGTTTTGGCGAGAAATTGTGAAGATTCATCCAATCTGTCTCTTCCGTGTGCTTTAACTTCAACCATATTGGCACCATTGATGCTGTGGAAAAAGAGTCATCGGTCAAATCGTTGTTATTAAACTTTTGATTGTATATTGCGTCAGTTGACAGTCAATCGGTGCCATATTTAATTTCAGAGTCCAAATAAGTGATCTTTAATCTGTTCTCTGAAATCGGAAGGCATAAATTCCGATCTTTGAAAACACGTTTAATAATGTGATCCATAAGAGACTGAATCTCAACCATAGCTCCTTCTTCCGATATGTCGAATATTTGAAGGATAGAGTAATCCTTTCCGTAATGGGGATCGGTTGCGACGTGGCTGTGAAGGCGGCATGCAAACGTTGGAAGGTTGGGGGTCTAAGAGTGAAGAAGGCAAAATCAGATAAAACTATAGCCTTTATTTACTAATGTCGAGGTTTGCACATCATGGACTCGGGGAGAAGTGTCTCTTGGTCTCGAAACGCGCCATATTTAACGGCTAGCTCGGGCGGCGGCGCGTGATTTACGGCGCATGTGAGTGTGGCATTGGCCCGCGGTCTCAGTGCGAAAGTTAACAAGCAAGGATCTTTTTGACGCGGCTGCGGGTTTCGCGCGATTGGCACGCTTTCAGCAACCAAAAGTCTACGAGCATGAACAATGAACAGAGCCGCGCCTGCGCTGTCGGTTTTCAGAGGGACTTTACTTTTCGACTAAGTGCCGCGACTCAATTTTTTTAAGTCGAATGACAGGTGGGGTTATGTTGCCCAGGCGACGAAAGAAAGAATCATGGATGTTTGCCATATATTATTTATGGTTATAAATATTATTTATAACCATAAATATAATTTAGTGGACATCAACGTGAGGTTCCCAATTTGTATCAAAATTGACTCCGCGTCTTTCAAGTTTTAAGCCCTGAATTTTGAAATAATTTTAGATAATGAACTCTCTAGAAATATATCTGTCCCGTGATTCCCGGTAAATAATTACTTTCATCTGTTCAGTTCTCATTTCAAACATTAAGTTATATACTTTATTATTATGTAATTTATGCTCAAGGAAAGGGATTCCCAGAAGCGAGAGTCGAACTGCGCAGAATTTTCGCAATATTCTCAAAACTAACCTCGCGTTATTAAATTTGAACGCAACTTTTACCATTTTTTGCATTTATTCACTTTTAGTGCCTTTTAGATTAACTTTTCTTTTTTTATTCTCTCTTTTTTTATTCTCTCTTTTGTAGATCTCACTCTAAATTGTGTATTATAACTCCACGAAGATCTATGATTTCTCGAAATCCCTGAGACAGACGCCAAACATGATCTCACCGGTGGTATTTAGCGCCGACTGACTTTTCGTGCCTTCTCTAGAAATCATAGAGGTTCCTTTGACGCGGGCTCGTTCATCCCCTCTTTTCTAGTGGTTGCGCACGCAATCACTCTGGTTGCACGTAACCTATGCAGGTGATATATGTAATCCTTTCGCCCAGGAATTCGCAAGAGACGCCAGTACCGTATTAGCTTGTGTTTTGCCCCGCTGTGCGTTAATATAATTATTTTTTAATTTTACAAATATTCTGAACTGCTTCAGTGCCGCCCCAAACGAAGGAATCTGAAAACTTTTTTGAAAGATTGTTTCGTTTAATAAAAAAAGGAAGATATTTGTTTATGTTTCAAAATAAAGCACTTTTTGTTTGATTCGTTATCAGGTTAAGCTATAATGAATAGGGATGATTGCGAGTGGGTGAATTAATATTGTTGATGATGCTCTGGATGACAATGCCTCCCTAAACAAATGTAGCAAATAAAACAAAATTTTGCTTTTGAAATTTTTTTTTCAAAGTACGGGTTAATTGTGCCCTCCTAAACAAAAGAATCCAAATGAACATTTTGATTCGTCCGTTTATAGGTAAAAAAAAAATGTTGCGTATGAAAGTTGTGTTTCGTTTTATGTTCTTTTTATTTGACCGTTTAACTCATTGACTTGTGTGATCCAGGTTTTCTTCAGGAAACTCGATGTTATTTACATTTAGTTTTATTTTTAGCTTTGTCTTTCTTATTCTTTAGCGTCATATTTATTGTTAAGTTCACTGAAAAAAATGAATGGAAAGAATTGCCCCCTTATTTCTTTTCCCCATAAGAGTTCATATTCTTCAACTGATGTTGTATTATTTGTGACATTCCGTTCCTCTTTGTAGTTAATTTTCTGTTTGGTATTTGTTTTTGATTTAAATTGATAACGTAGTTTATTTGCAGCTTTTAATTTGTCGCTCATTTC
>JAUELO010000127.1:659178-671566 GCA_032357855.1 Amphibolips quercusostensackenii
GAAAAGGGTTCAGAATGATGTGTAAAAAGAAAGCACAGGAAAAGGAGAAATATCTGTAAGAGAAGTTAGGTATTGTTAAGACAGAGGGGGACGTGTAGAAGATAATAAATATGTTTAGGAAGCGTAAAGTGGGGATAAGCGAGAAGATAGGGAGCGAGGAGCAGAGAGAAATTTTTAAAGAATCATTTTGGGGCTTAAATTCAAGAAAGAAAGATAACGGGAGTAGAAGAACGAGGGAGGCAGAGGTAAAGGAGTTACATGACAAGGAGATAGATTAACAGATAAGGAAGTTAAGAAGGTCAAAGGCAGCAGGGCTGAACGAGGTAGAGGACAAAGCGTGGCTGCTTAGCACAAAAGCGGTTAGGGAAAGGCTGAAGACGGTAGCGAAGGAAGTATCGAGGGGGAAGGATTCCCAGGAGGGTGGAGAGAGAGGTTAATAGTGCCACTGTATAAAAAAGAAAATAGAGATAGCCGAGAAAATTATAGAGGGATAGCGCTTATGAATACGGCGTATAAAGTATATGCGATGGTGATAGCGGAAAGACTGCGAAAGAAAGTCAAGGGAGGGGATTTTGGAGGGATTCTTGATGTATAGGAAATCAAGGCATAGATGTCCGCTTAGCCCATCGCTTTTTGCGATTTTAATCGCTGATTTGGAGTGTAAGATAGAGGTCAGAGTGAGAGGAGGAGTTAGGGTACGTGAGGTTAGGATATGGCCACTTGAGTTTGCAGATTTCATAGTGTTGCTGTCAAGAAGCAAGGTAGCTTTGAAGAACATGATAAAGAGGTTGAGAAGATACCTAGATAAGAATAGGTTAGAGCTCAATGCGGAAAAGTCTAAGGTTATGGTGTTCGAAAAAGTAGTTTAAAGGGATAAGGGAGGTAAGTTGAATTCGCAGGAAAAGGCGGTGCAGGAGGTGAAAGAGTTTGTGTACCTTGGTTTTTTTTGTTTCGGACAGATGGTGGAGTAGATGGGCACATAAAAGAGAGATTGAGGAGGGCAAATGTGGTGATAAGACAGGTGTGGAGGTTGGGAAAGAAGTTATCCGCAGATGATTTTGGAGGGAGAATGAAATTGTTTGACTCACTAGCGATGAGTGTGCTATTGTATGAAGTAGAGGCGTGGGGGTGGAAGAAAAGTGAGGAGGTAAATCGGACACAGGAGATGTATTTAAAGTGAACACCGGGGTTGGCAAGGATCACGCCTAATTATATTGTCTGGAGGAAGACGGGGAGAACGCGTTCAGGGATTTCAACGAGAAGTCGGTCGTCTAAATGTAAGAAAAATTCTTGGAGGAGGGGGAAGTAAGCTGATTAAGGAGTTTTGGTAAGAGAAGGAGAACAGGAGAGCGGATAGGAAGATGGAAGTTGAAAGGAAAAAGTATTGTAGAGCGAATGGACTGAAGTTGGATGAAGTCAGAAGGATTTTTGAGGAAGAAAGGAAGGTATATGAGATGGTTAAGAAAGACGGCATGGTGAGAGAGAAGGCAGCAGGTGAGGAGAGAATAAAAGAGTCAAGGTTTAACGGGAACTATAGGTGGATTATGCCAAGGAAGAGAGCGCAATATTTGTGTGAGAATGGAGAGAAAGGAAGTCAGGAGCTTATAGCGAGGATAAGATGTGGGTGCATAGAGGGTTCTAATAGGTTTTGGCTTTTCAGGAAGAAGAGGTTGTGTAAACTGTGCGGAAAGGGTGATGCAAGAGTTGAGCACTGGTTGGAAGAGTGCGTGAGGGTGGAATGGAGTAGAATAAGTATGGAGGTATTGATGCATGAAAGAGGGGACAGAAAGGCAGTAGCATGGGTGAAGGGGGTGTTGGCTAAGATAGAGAAAAAGAAAAGAAAGGAGGAAAAGAAATAGAGAAGGAAAGATTGTAAATAGGAGATGAAGTAGATATAAGTGAACTGTGAATATTGTGAATAGTAGACAAGTATTAGGTATTAGCCGCGGAGAAAGAGTTTGGCAATACGAAGCAAAACGAGAAAGTAGAGATATGCGTGCAAGGCGAGGCAAAGCGAAGAAGGCAGGGCGATAAGAGAGAGCGGTAGATATAAGGTATGGATAAATGTTAATTTTTAAGGTTAGTTTTTTAAAAAATTCTATAAAAAAAGGAAGTGTACAAAATTTAATTTTTTAAGGCCAGCAGGCTGAAAAATAAACGTTTATCTACCTAATGGCATAACAAAATTAAATCAACAACTAATGTCATATAAAAGAAATTAAAAGGGGTTTTTCATTAGTGGTGTTCCCCCTTCGTGCAACGCGCTCACTCGAATTTGCTTCAACAAAAACTGACCTTAAACTAGGACAAAAGGACTTATAAGCTAAGGCAAATGAAAAGATATATTTATTTTGAAAGTTATTATTTTAATACGACCGAATACAAGATATCAAGGGACTTTTCACCTATCGTAAAAGCATAAAGGTGTTTCAACTAATACTGTTAAATTAAGCTTTAATAATAAGAAGTCCAGAAGTGTTAACGAGATCCAAAGACTCCTTTAAAAGAAACAAAACCCAAGAATACGAAGAAGAAACAATAATAATACGTTCTAAATTCCCTTTTGAAACTTGTCGGTAATGGATTTCGCCAAAGCCTTTCGTAGCAGATTGTCTTGGTCTAAATCGCGAGTTGCGTCTAAAACTAAGCTAAGAAATGCTCTACTAATCTGCCTATCGAGAAACTCCGTGAGCAGACGAACAGGCGGTAATGGGCTTGATGATGAGAAAGGGGTAGTGGGTTTGCCCAGAGACTTTATGAAACCCCTTTTCCGTCTGATCCTAGGGATGGCAGTTATGTACGGTGACTTCGAGTCAATTAGGTTTCCCAGAACCGGCTGTTGCTTCATTGCCCCTTTCTTTGAGCCTCCTGCTCCTTCTAAAAATAGGGGAAGCTTCTGCTGCGTCTTCTTCTTCTTCTTCGACTACGTGATGGTCGACCTTTGCTCTTGCAGAGCGGGCAACTCTGCTTGACCTTGGACAGATGTTTTCCAGCACTAGAAAGAAATCGGCCGCTGGTGGTAGCTGGTCTGATTGGGGAGGGGGGCTCACCTGGTTTGTTGAGCTTAGTGACATTTTCTGCTGTTCAGTTCCCTTCAGAAGGGCAACGTCTCCTTGAAAATTGAAACCACGAGGTGACGAGGTTTGATCCCTTGGGTTCCTATAAACACCACGATGACCGGCATGTCCTTGGCTGCTTGACAAGTAGCCCTTTCTCCTGTTCTCTTTAGGACTTCCGTCATCAACTCTCGGAACCTTAAAATCCTCGTCCTCATCCCTTTTCGAATAAGAAAGGAGCCCGCTCACCGCGAATTCATCGATAGACCAATGATGTTTTAAATTTTATACGTGGGTTTTTTCACCTTTATTCAATAATCCTTTCATAAGGTAAACGGCTAGTGATAAAACTTTTACCACCTTAAATGGACCATCGTACTTTGGTGCTTACTTTTTTAAAATAAAATCAGGCGCGGTGGATATATTGTGAGTTCTACGCCAAACCTAGTCACCTATTTGGCAAGGGCTATACAGTTTATTGCGGTTAAAATATTTCGCTCTACAGACTGACGCTACTTCCAAGTAATTGTCAATCAAATCTTGAAATTCTGGCAATCTTTTCATCATACCCGACCAATCGTCTACGAACAATAGTATAATATTCGGATTACCTTTCTTTTTTCTTTTAATAGAATGTACGAGCCTTGGTTCCCTATCGAAATTCAATAGAGCCGGAGATACACGAGTCGAGCTATAAACCGCAGTATTGTGAGCGAAGCAAAAATCGGGAATATGCATATCCCAATCGCGGTGGTCGCTCTCTACAAATAAAGCTAGCACCGTTTTAAGTATTCTATTTACCCACTCAACTAGATTTGCCTAAGCTTGAAACGGTACGGTAGTTGAATGCCTAATATTAAGTTGTTTGGCGGATTTTGATATTGACTTATTGACAAACTTGGTCCCATTATCGGTAAATAAGACTTCGGTTTCAGCTCATTTAAATACGACACAATCCTCTAAGGCCTTCCGCGCATTGGATCCATTGCCTTTTTGCAGTGGGATGCACTTGATCCACTTGGAGAACATTTATTGGAAAATGAGTAAGAAACGAAAAATTCTTTTTACTTGGTGAAAAGGGACCCATAATATCGGCGACCACCACTGTCCAAAGTTGCTCAAATAATTGTTTTTCCATAAGTCCCACAGGACCAGCCAGTTACACTCTAAGCTGTTTACAAGTGGGTCAAGATTTAAATATAATACTGCATCCTCGAACATACTTGGCCAATAATACAAAAGGGACAAGCGTGTGTAGGTCTTTTCAACCCCGAGATGACCGGAAGTAGTCGCATTGTGCGATTCCTCTAAAACTTCCCGTCTACGTTCCAAGCCCACATAGGACACTTCCCGAAAAACTAGGTCTGTCCCAGATTTAGACTTATGCTTTTCCCGAAAAATCCTGGGTAGACCTAGTTTTTTCGAGAAGTGTGCTATGTTGGAAGGGTAGAACTATTTCCTAGACCTCAAAGTCCGGCAGGAAGGGATCAGAAAAGGTATTCTGCCGATGACAATACAGATGGCCATCCTCCCTCTTCCAGTTAGGAAAATGCGCTGGCATTTTTTGACATTCTTGATCCGCCTTAGGTACCAGGGGTCGTCTGTCTCAGAGATAGCATTGATTACTTCAGTCTCAGTCTCATACATACGAGAGAGAGCATCAGGCACGTGATGTAGGTCACCCCTCCTATGCTTTATAGTAAGCTGAGTCCCAAGTAATTCTGTAGCCCATCTTCCTAGTCTACCAATTACTGTGATCAGTAATCACTTTGAAGGTATGACCCTCAAGGTAAGGATAAAATTTTCGAACTGCCCAAATTACGGCCAGAGACTCCTGTTCGGTAACTGTAAAGTTTCTCTCAAGTGCTGCTATTATTCGGCTGGAATAAGCGATTACTCAATCTGCACTATCTATAAACTAAGTCAACACAGCCCCTAATTCGCTAGTACTCGCATCAGTTTGCAAGATAAAGGGTAAGCTGAAATCTGGGCATGCCAACCTGGGAGCGGAGGTTAAAGCCACTTTCAACGAAAAAAGATTTTTGATGCTCTTCGCCCCATAAGAATCTACGATTTTTTTTAAGTAGACAAAATAATGGTTCGGACATAGTAGTAAAGTCTTTGAAAAACCTCCGATACCACGAAACTATTCCAAGAAAACGCCTAAGCTTTTTCAAGGTATTTGGAACCGGGTAATTGGTGACTAGCTCCACCTTTTTTGGATCAGCATAAAGCCTGACTGGTTGACCATATACCCAAGGTATTTTAACTTCTAACAACACAAATGGCTCTTTTTTCTCTTCATGGTAATGCCAGCACTGACTATCACGTCTAGGACCCTTTCTAACCAAACCATGTGCTCCTCGAAAGTTTTGGTAACTACGATGATATCGTCGAGGTAAGCACACATGAGGTTCAAATGCAGGCATTATCAATTGGTCCAAAAGACGTTGAAAAGTGTCTGGGGAGTTTGACAGACCGAAGGGCATACGCGTATATTGATATGAACCTTTTCCCGGAACGGCAAAAGCAATGCATTCCTTACTTTTTGTGGACAATGGAATTTGATGAAAAGCCTGACTAAAGACAATTTTTGATACATATTGGGACAAGCGAAGTTCGTAGAGGAGATCGCTCATATTCCTGACTGGATCAGCATCCTTTTTTGCAACCTCGTTCAACTTTCTAAAATCAATACACAACCTAAACTCATTATCAGACTTTCTAGCCATCACGACTGGATTGTACGACTAACTATTCGAAGGTTCAATCACACCTTCCCTTTTTAATTTTCCGGCAGAATTTCTAAGAGCTTCCAATACCTTAGGAGTGTATCCCCGATAATTCTGCTCAATTTAAGCATGGAAAATAGACATAAGGAGACCAAAGTTCGGTACATTGACCTTACCAAAAACGAGCACTTTTCTTTCGTATGTAAATAACGCTAGTGTGACAGGCGAATCGATGGGCGCCCTTATAGTCCGTGTAAATATAACCTCTGGGCTCGAACAAAAATACAACATTCCTAAATCTTTTAAGTAATCTGTTGAACCATGCAAAAAATATTTGGAATATAAAAACTGTTATACTTGATTAAAAGTGTGATATTAGTTCTGTGATGTGTAAGCATACAAGATTTAAAACTAGTAAGTTATTATATACTTATTGTTCTTCACCATATAATTGAACTTATATTTAACATATATTTCGCGATAAATAAAATTATTTTATTTAAATCTTATTTATGATAATAACAATTTCTTTATATATGAAAATCACATTTATATCACAATCGTAAATAATGTAAAATGTGTCAATTTCAAGATTTGGAGCTGCCATTTTATACTCCTGCCACACTAGCGCCATACTCGCTATTAGAGCAACAATAATTCGGCAAAGGATCTAGACTTACTTGCACACTCTTACTCAATTGAGATAGCAATCTATCAAAACTTAAACTCTTAATCTTATTACTAGGTAACGGGCCGTTCTTCAATCTTACCAAAGAAGTATGTTTAACTTGTGTCTGGGATACAATCTGCTTATACACATTTTCTGACTTCTCATCTTCCAAACCTAAACTTATCCTATTTCCTTTGTACAAATGCTAGAATCCGTCTTCAATTCTCTAAATTCTTATCTTATACTTGACTTTAAAGTCAAAAATCCCTACGAAGTCATTACCTAGGATGAACTCCCAGTCGAAAGTTGGAGCGAAGGGAACTGGCTTTTAATGCGTATAACCTGAAAACTGCACTAACATATCTGCGGATCCTAACACTTCCTTTGTTGATCCATTAGGATAAACAACACCTGAGGCTGAACTACTAGGTAATCCATCGTTCACAGATCACAAATTCCCTATGGCTCGTCCACCTACATAACTGTAGCACGAGCCAGGGTCAAATAGTCCTGTTAACCTCTGAACAGGTTGTGCAGGTATGTGCAGGTGCAGGTATTCGCGGCTTGATTTTGTTGCGGAGTTGATTACTCCTTCTTCTAATTACAGTTCCGATACTGGTTCTCAGGTTTACCAACACCTTGGGGATTTTGACGATCACAAGGGCTACTAGATGATCGGCAAGTGGGACAAGGAGGGCTGTTGCTGGTTCATTAGCATTCGCAGCCACTGATTCAACCGATGAGGGATTCGATACATAAGCAAACGCTGGTAACAAAATACTATAAAATCGCTACGAGGTATGGCCTGCCTATACCGTGGATGTAAATTGGAATAAGCCTGTTCAAAATGTTCCAACATACATATTGGTGGCTGGAAAACTTAAGCACCGACCTTATATTTTGTAAATAATCCGCTATGGGTTCGTCCGGTCCCTGAGTCCTTCTTCTAACTTTAATTTTAAGTTTAAGTTGGAAATTAACCTCTTCAAACCTTTGCTTAAATTGCCTGAAAAAATCATCCCAATCTGCACACTTATTCTCATCAAGGCATAGCATGAACCACGTCAGAGCACCATGAGCAAGGAGACCAGGTATTGCTGAAAGAACATGACTGTCAGAAAACCACTACCCAATCGACACTCCCCAGCCCTTTTCAAAAATTCTTCCGCGCTATTGTCCCTCGCTCCACTGAACGAGAGGTCCGATTTACGGACCACTTCCAAAACATTTGGGCCATGACCAATCAATTTGTTAAAACCCCAGAAGGTAAGGGCAGAAGCATTGAAAGGGTTAATTTGCGTGGTCGGATAGTAGCGTGTGGTAAGAGCTAACCGAGGAGATTGAACGGGTATTTATTCTTGGGCTGGGCAGATCGAATTCTATCCGATTTTGGAAGTCAAGTTACTGTGAAATTTTTCTAGGTGGAATAAAACCAGTAGTATTGACAGTCTTAGTGTTTATGCTGGCAAAATCTGACGGATGTAATGTTGACCTACTGACTGGGATCGCGGGGAATCTAGGAGTGACCGTAAAGTTCTGTGTAGTTGGACGTCCAATACTAACTAATGGTTCAGAAAAATTTACGGTCGGGGTGTACACGGTGGTGGGCAAGAACAAATTGGATTTCTGAATTGTCTCTGTTATGGATAACAGGTGCACACCTGATGGTGTAAAGCCATCTCCAAGATGGCATGTAGCTGGGGTATCCATATCAGTTGCCCGTCGACTGGAAGCGAAACCCAGTTGAGAACCGCCGAACGCCACTGACCAATTATGTTGATGGCACCTAACATTTTGCTCTTGAGATTTTAAATAGTAGCGTTATATGCGATAAGCATATTCATCTGCATTCCCCTCGGTACTTAAACCAAAAAATTTTATATTATTTTCGACCTCGGCCTTTGACAAGCCACTTACCCAAGCAATAACCTTATCGGTTGTGTCCGTTCAAACATTTTGCAATTCGACATTGGAATCCTCAATTTTGCAAAAAAGAAATAAGATTCTATTTAAATAAAAAAATTTAGTTGTTACTAAATTACAACAACTACCAAAATCAATCGAACTTATTCGTAAAACGGTAACCAAGACTTATAATACTAAATAACAACGAACATTTCTAACATTCTTCAAGCTTGTATAAATTCTAATAAACAATTATTTAATTGGAATTATTGCCAATTAATCCAGAAATAGCCCAGAAAGTTTCAATGGGGACACATTTTCTTCAAAAAATATTTTTTTAAAAATAAATAAAAGGACATTTTGCAGTAAGAATGATTAAAATTTCCATAAACTTCAAAAATTGCTGAAAATTACTGGTCAAATTCTCAACCCGCGTTCCGGTTTACATACACGAACTATATCTCACTGACGCGACTTAGAGCACAATGCACACAAATTTCATCACAGAACAAAGTAAAATCATCGCAAAAACAAAACAACAAATTAAAATGATGAAGTATTCCATGGCAAAATTCTCCCGGCTTGCTCAATGAAAGGCCCCACGTTGGACGCCATTTGTGACGCAATTGTCCAAATAGGTTGGAGATTCACCTAAGGGATTGTTCTCACTGGCAGCCCAACATGTTATGTCGAAGACCTGAAATTTTGAAGAAGTAAAAAAAGAGATCAGGCAAAGTGTGTGGGGCAAGGTTTATGAAAAATAACATTTATTGAAATTATGGCAAGAACATACTGACGAGAAATAGGAAAAAAAGAAAAAAAATGAGTCTTCAGTTAACATTTCTTTTATAAACGGATAGCAGTTGTAGCACTCGGAGAGGGAAAGAAAAAAAGAAACATCACCAACCTGGAGATGACGGTCAATCCAATCAATTTTATTAAAATTCCCTTGATTGATGTTTGACTTACTATAAAAAAAAGATAAACAATCTAATCGAATTAACTTAATCCAATCACTCCATTCAATGCTGAAACTTGTTGTTCTATAATTAGGTGGATTTTAGTTAAAGAATTCTCAGAGATGCTATTTTAAAGATGGACACACGTTAACTCAGTGTTCCCGCTAGCATATCGTAATGCTCGGTTGATTAAAGGTATAGTTCACCGAGCAAGTGACTTGAGTGCTGGCGAGTTATCGTTGAAAGTGAAAGGATGTTAACAAGTGGAATCAATAGGTGGCGATAAACATCCTCATCCTGGTAATCGAGAGAGTAACACTCCAAGAGTGCAAATGCTTTCCCTTTCTCTTCCTTCCGTTGTGTATAACAATTCTCTAAATATTTATACTTAAATTAACTCTCTTAAATTATACTCTAAACAAGTAACAAAACCAAAACCTTATGAGTAAACATAACACAACTCAACATAATTGAACAATTTTCAGAAAAATGCGTAACATGAATAATTTTTTTTGTGTTTATTTAAGAAAATTTCCTACGGCTAAATAGCCCTATAAGGAATAGGTGAAACAGTTTACAACAAAATTGTAACAGCGATCGATTTGACGAATAAAATTAGAAACAGGTATTTGAAAAGAGTAAGGAAGTAAACCTGTTGGAGGACTCTAAAGGGTTTTCTCGGAATATCCGCAACTTGTTTATTCCAAGTAAGAGAGCGATTAGGAATATAGCCTATATCTTTCACAAATTCCACAAAGTGGATGAGACGTCCATCGATCAGGAGAGGAGATAGAGTTGAAATTGTTTCAAGTGATGAAGAGGAAAAAGGTCCTATGACTATAGCCATAGTTTTAGCAGGGTTAAGAGTGAAGCCGCTTGTCAAGGCCCACTGTACCACCAGATCGATATTCACCTTTACTCTTTGAAGTATGCTCTTAAGCGTGGAAATAGGCCCAGAGAGGTAAAGCTCAGAATCATCAGCATATTTGTGATAGCTGCAGTTTTAAAGTTCGTTACCAAGTTCAGAGGTATAAATATTAAATAGAGTGAAAACAAGCGTGGATCCCTGAGAGACACCACTTTTAACTTCCGCAGAATCAGAAATCTTGCCATTGTTAATTTGTACTCTTTCAAAACGATTACTTAGATAAGATTCAAACAATTTAGCAACCATGTTTGAGAGGTGAGGCGATTTTAGCCAAGTCAATAAGAGATTATAGTTAACCGTATCAAACGCCTTCGGGAAGTCGAAAAGGACAACAACCGTTATTTCCGTTCTATCAATTGCAAGCTTCAAGTCAGAAGTAACTTCAAGTGAAGCTGTATGTGCATTATGCTTGGCACGAAAACTAGATTGCATTAGGTCCCATAAATTGTTAGTTTCCATGTGTGCAGCAAGTTGCTGATGAACAATTTTTCGAATTTTCTTGAAAAATCGAAAATTCAAACTTTGACGTCACAAAAAATTAAGAATAATCAAAATTTCCATTCTGCGGTAAAACTATGCAAGATACGAAAAAATATGCACAGCTATAAATTGTGCACCCAAAAAAGATCTACAAATTTTCTATTAATCGCTTTTTCATTTGACGCGTAGTTTTTGTTTTATTCGTAAGAAACAACATTAAAAATAAAAAAATGAAATTTTTGGACAGGCGTCACAAGATACGAAGAAAATAAATAGACAAAAGTTGTTTACATTAAAAAGAGCTATAAGTTTGCTTTTAACTTTTTTTTTCTCATGAGACACATGATGAGAATGTGTTCGTTGAATCCAAAGGAGTTTAAAAAAAAAGAGAATTCACAATCGCTAAATTTCAGATATCGATGGTTTGGTCATTAAATTCCCAAGTTCTATTCAGAAATGTAGGGAATGTACAATGACCGAGTGCGTAGTGCGAGATAAATACATCATTGAGCTGTGAGAATTGCAAATGTTACTACTTTTTTTCACTTTACTACTGTCTACTACTGAGTTAATTATCACTCAGTACGATTTGCGAAATGTTTGTGTTTTTTGGCTAGTTTAACAAAGTACCTAATTTGTTTAATTGCAATTTTAATATTGTTGGCAATCGTGCAAAGTTTTGCAAATTTAATATTTTTTAGACGTCGACATTTCTAAACTTTGCTTCCAAAAAATGCAACATTTGACATTCTTGCAGGAATTTTATGAGTCGAATTGCAAAAAATGCAACATTAATGAAAAAGCGATAATTTGCGTTATGCATACAGTTTTGCAAATCATATAATAGTCTCTTCTCATTGGAAAGAAGCATTAACAACATTTTGCAAAACCTTTGGTATTTTCGCTGAGGAGTGATTAGCAAAATAATAATTTGTTTATAATTAATAATGTTGCCAAGTTGTGAACAGTTTGCAAATTTAATATTACGTTGGTAATAAGTTGTTTATCACTTAGCACGATTTGCAAAATGTTTGTAATTTTTTTATAGTTTACAAAAGTAACTAATTTGCTTAATTACAATTTTAATATTATTACCAGCCGAGCAACGTTTTGCAAATTTGACATTTTTTATATCTCGACATTTCTAGCATTTGCTATCCAAAAACGCAACCTTTGCAATTTTCGCTGGAATTTCAGGAGTCAAATTGCAAAAAAATTAACAATAATTTAAAAATCAATAATTTGCGTTATGCATTTAGTTTTGCAAATCATACAATAGTCTCTTCTCAATAGAAAAAAGCAGAAACAACATTTGGCAAAACCTTTGGTACTTTTGCTGGAGAGTGATTCACAAAATAATAATTTGTTTATAATTAATAATGTTGCCGCAACAAGAACTTTTTGCGAATTTAATACAGGATAGAGACTCAGTTTATAATTACTTACTCAAGTTTGCAAAATGTTATGAATTTTCGTGGATCAATCACGTCAAATTTTGCAAATGAATTTTTTAAAACAAATTTCCGACCCGATCACGTTTTGCAAATTTTTATTTTATGTGTAAAATATAAAAAAAACTATACAATTTTTTTGAAGACCTTTGGAATTTTTGTTAATTGCCTCGATTTTTATGTCTAATTCCACTGCCCTATCTTTGG